>CM060260.1:10921292-11179299 GCA_030684275.1 Acipenser oxyrinchus oxyrinchus
AGTGAGACCCCACAAAGCCAGACAGACCGAGAGACTGTGCAAGAGGAGTCTGAGAAGAAATACTAATGTGTAGACGGATATTGTCAATCTTAGACTTAAAAAATGAATCAAAGCATGTAAACATCAAAAAAAAAAAAAAAACAGGCTATAAAAATGAGATGGGCTTTTACCATTTAAAAATATGATGGATATATAGTTTATAATTCTTTGTAGTGCCGCCAACCAACGTGCCTTGATTAACACAGTCATTTTTATAACTGATTTAATATAAACATTTTAGCACAGAAGGAATGTGCTGACATGTAACCAACCGTCCCCTCTCCCTATCCAAATGTGCAGAGGACCCTCTCTCTGAGAGCAGAATGATGTTCCCTTGTAAGCAGGGTCGGGTTCGGGTTGGGGTTGGAATGTGTTAGTAAATGTAAGGGAGTCACATGGGGTTGCTCAAGAGAAATGAACTCATGCAATAACCTTCCTGAGGCCCATAGAAAGTAATGGGGAGCCGTTTCCAGCTGTGTAATAGTTTCAGAATGTACAGTATTATACTGTCACTACCACTCTCTGTTAGCAGGCTTGACATCACATCTCTGTCACTTGTGGAGAAGTGGCACCCTCTGTTACAGTATGCACATAGTTTGCTGGAACAGATATTACCAGGAGTAATATTTTCAATATCCAGTAGAGGGCACATATTCATCATCAGTCTCGAGTTTTCCAACTTCAGTGAACAGTATTGTAACTTTGCAGCCACATTGTGATCACTGGTACATCAGGGCAAACCAATTAACTTAGTTAATTTAAAGTTGTGGCAGTATGGTCTAATACTCTTATACCACATTCACACACAAATTATTGCCGATTTAGTATATTGAAATTATATATATATATATATATATATATATATATATATATATATATATATATATATATATATATATATATACTTTTGAAAATGTAATAAAAAATATATTTGTAACATATTGCCAATATATTTGAAATGTATGAAAGTCCTATATCCAAAAATATATTTTGCATATATTACTGAATATAGTATTTATCTTAATTATGTGTAACAGAATATATTTAAAATGTGTTAGTCATGTGCAGACTTTCACCAGTCTATGCAGATTCTGCGCAAAACCCGTTCTAGTTCGCCGTCTGGACACTCACTGCATACACATACGTCATTGCTATAGAAAAAATTACTGCACAAAACCATTGCAATCGACTTAGAGGCATTTTCTTTTAGCCAAATTTACTTTCAAAGATTGTGAAAAAGGTTCCAGCAACACTAGTAATACAGACGTAGATAGGTAACAGCACTATTGTCCCTAACTTAGAAATATATTGAACAAAATACATTTCTATTTCATTTGAAACAAAAAATGTGTATATCTATCTTTATTTCTAAAAAATATTAACCCATTTAATAAGCGTAATAAGACACTCCACTCCTGGGTGTTGGGTGTACTAAAATAACTTCATGGGGCTGAAGGCATATCCAACACCCTGTTGTGTCGTATTGCTTACATTGACTGTGTGTGTGTATGTATGTATATATTGTAGCCTTTTCGGTTTCTTGTGACAAAGGTGAGACTGAGGCCGTGATGGAGTTGATACACTATATTTTTGAATGTACACAAGAATACAAGATTTAAGTCAAATCTGGAAAAAAATATTAACGCTGTTTTTTTTTTTACACATGGCATCCCATGCAGTCTGCAGGATAATGAATCATGCTCAATTTACGCATTCATTTATTTCAGTTTTAGAGCCAACTTAAAAACCTGTCCTGCCTCAAATGTGCACAGTATGCCTCTTTACATTTTAGAAACTTTCCTTTTTAATTAGGGGGTTTGAGTTTTAGAAAAGAAAAGAAATGCAGGTAAAGGTAAGCATGTGTAATGCAGGAGGCCACCCTTCTGAAGCTGGTGTTACAGGCTAATTCTCATTCCAGGCTAATTCTCCCCCAGGTGAGTTCTGTCCTAGGCTAATCCTCACTCTATCACCCACACACACATACAAACGTGAATCTCACTCTGTGACTAAAATTAAGCATACTAGTAAACTAAATGAAAATAATCACGGGGTGAGAATTGTCCTGTAACACCGGCAAGAACAGTGTTTGTTTCTCCCTTTATATACTGCTCGGAAATTGTGAAACTAGCCCAATACCACGATTTTTTAAAAATATTCTTAAGGAATAAAAATACATAATTTCATAATTTGTATTTCAAAAAAAAAAAAATCACATTTGCTAAACCGTACAGATCTGCTGTGTCTGCGTGTAATATTCGGCATGCACATAGTGCTGCAGTTATTATGTCATGTGACTACAGTAAATGCAATCTAGGCCGGAAATTAAAATACTACACACTGTAAACAAGAAAATGGATGTTTCTATAAATGTGTCTGCAGCAGATCGCGTAAAGCAGTATCCAGCAGGAGTTTTACACAGCGATGGAGGTAAGCTCTTCTGTACGTCCTGCAGCGTTACTGTAGATCACTACCGAGAATCATCTGTTGACAGGCATTTAGATTCAAGTATTCACTGAAAGAGAATGGCGGAAATCCACAGCAGTACTGCGACTGCTTTACTTGCAAAGAAACAAAAAACTGTGACTTCCATGTTCCAAAAGTCCACTGAAAACCATGAAGCACGTAACACATTACATATCACTCTTGAAAAATTGGACAACCAAAAGTTACATAAATTCTTCAGACTGAGTGTAGCAAATGCTGGAGCGATTCCTTCATTAGCCCAGTTGAGACGTGAATACTTATCTCGTTGCCGAGTATCACAAGCAGGAGATTATGGAATTGGTAAAACAGTGCGATTGCTTGTTGTGGTCACTGACGAGTCGACTGATGCCCAAGATCAGAATGGGTTACACATTGTATTTGTTTTGCAAGGTCTAAATGGTGAACATGCATCTCATGTAGAACTGAAAGCTTTCATTGCAGATACACTTTACCTACAGGCTGTTAATTACAACACAGTTTCACAAGCTATTGTGAATAGGGCCCCTAAAATATGGGTTAGCATAGGGCTATTTGTATGCTGCATTAAGTACTAGCAGGGGCATCATTTGGGTGGGGGCGGGGAGCGGTGGGGTTGGCCGACAGGGGCCACTTCTGCCAAGCTCTTCAGGGGGTCCCTAAATGGCAGTTTCTGTGAGAAGAAAAGGCTTAAAGGAAAGGGTTTATGCTTTGGGACATCGAAAGTGCAATGACTAGCCTGACATTAATGTAACGTTGAATGAAACATTCTCTCTTTTCTTGCCAAAAGCTGCAATGCTACGATATTTTAAAATTGTTCTGCCTAAAAAAATGTCATAGCAACAGCCTCTCCCAAGTTTTTGCAATAATTTGCATTTGTTGAAATTTAAAATTAAACAATAGCAGCTGTTGTGTACATTGTGTTACAAAAAGCAAAAGATAAAGGTACGTTTTACTAATAAATCTAATAACGATTTGTCTATCCGCATAAATACAAATAAGTTAGCAAAAACTATTACATTTATTAAAACCAAAATGTGATTACTAAAAGCAGCACTAAATTACTTATCCTATAATGCTAATTAGGGTCCAATCAATAGCAACAAATATATATATATTTTAAAACACTGAAACTCAAAATCAATTATTGTAAGGTGACATTGGTTTTATGTTGCGAAATATTTTTAAGAAAAATAAAAACTGAAATATCTTGCTTGCATAAGTATTCAACCCCCACACATTAATATTTGGTAGAGCCACCTTTCGCTGCAATAACAGCTTTAAGTCTTTTGGGGTAAGTATGTACCAGCTTTGCACACAGTGTCGGAGTGATTTTGGCCCATTCTTCTTGGCAGATTTGCACCAGGTTGTTCAGGTTGGTTGGACTACGCTTGTGGACCGCAATTTTCAAATAGTGCCACAGAATCTCAATGGGATTGAGATCAGGACTTTGACTGGGCCACTGTAGGACATTCACCTTTTTGTTCTTGAGCCACTCCAATGTTGCTTTGGCCTTGTGCTTGGGATCATTGTCCTGCTGAAAGGTGAATTTCCTCCCAAGCTTCAGTTTTTTAGCGGACTGAAGCAGGTTCTCTTGCAGTATTTCCCTGTATTTTGCTCCATCCATTCTTCCTTCAGTTTTAACAAGATGCCCAGTCCCTGCTGATGAGAAGCATCCCCACAGCATGATGCTGCCACCACCGTACTTCACTGTAGGGATGGTGTGTCTTGAGGCATGGGCAGTGTTAGGTTTGCGCCATACATAGCACTTTGAGTTTTGGCCAGAAAGCTCTATCTTGGTCTCATCTGACCACAAAACCTTTTCCCACATCGCAGCTGGGTCACTCTCATGCTTTCTGGCAAACTCCAGACGTGCTTTCAGATGGCACTTTTTGAGTAACGGCTTCTTTCTTGCCACCCTCCCATACAGGCCAGTGTTATGCAGAGCTCTTGATATGGTTGACTGGTGCACCATTACTCCACTCCCAGTCACTGAACTCTGTAGCTCTTTCAAAGTGATTGTTGGCCTCTCTGTGGCTTCTCTCACAAGTCTGCTTCTTGTTTGAGTGCTGAGTTTTGAGGGACAGCCTTTTCTTGGCAGTGCCTGGGTGGTGTGATGCAGCTTCCACTTCCTGATTATTGATCCAACTGTGCTCACTGGGATATCCAAACACTTGGATATTATTTTGTACCCTTTTACTCGGCTATACAGTAGGCCCTATAATTCTGTAGAATGCTCTTTGGTCTTCATTTTCCTTCAGATTCACAGCCTGACCAATGATCCTTCCACAGTGGGGTTTTTATCCAGAAAATGTGACAGCAACTTTAATGGTTCACAGGTGGAGGCCAATGGTAAGGTAATTGTGTCCTCGTTCGGGCAATTTCTTTCATCGGTGTAAACTGGGAGTTTCCACAGCACAGGGGTTGAATGCTTATGCAAGCAAGATATTTCAGTTTTTTATTTTTCATAAAAATATTTCCCAACATAAAACCAATGTCACCTTACAATAATTGATTTTGAGTTTCAGTGTTTTAAAATAAAATATCAAACAGAACGAAATTTCAATGTACCATTTGTAATTCAGTAATATGAGAGAATTGGTCAGGGATCTGAATACTTTTGGCTGTAGTATAATGTAGCAATAATATGACACAATCAACTATAGTATAATGTAGCAATCATATGGGACACTAAATGGAAACCACATGGCTATACAGTAGGCCCTATAATATAGCAGTTCCTAAGAACTACTTGGTTATAGTATACTACAACAGCAATATATGATAATAAAGCAACCACTTGGCCGATTAGAAGTAAATATAGTGCTCCACGGTGCTCAGCATCTCGCCATGTATCTCTCTCATAGACTGCCCGTGCTCTCTGTTTCTCTCCGACCCACACTCCTCGGATGACCATGCTCAGCTGCTCACGTCTTTCGTCCCGACCCCTCTCCAATGAAAGGCCAGCTCTGAGCGTGGCTCTGTGCACCCCGATTCGCTTCTCCTTCTGGACTCTTCTTTTCGTTCTGGAATTCTCAGTTCACCAATTGTCCATCAACTGCTTGTCCAATGCCCTCCCTTCGGTAGCCCCTGCCCCAACCATTATAGCACACAGCTGATTACCTATTGTCTACACCTGGAATCAAAAGCAACAAGTCAGAAGCTCCTTACAGCTCGTTTCAGTGGCGTTGCTGTGGAAACGGCCAACAGCGTGGGTACAAAATACAAAATCAACCAAATGAATAAATACACATACAATACATCTAGTGTGCTCAAAAATAAACCAATAATTCAAATAAACAAATTGTGCAAAAAAAGAAAACCAATTAGATTAAAACATTCAAAAATCATAAATAGTGATACTGAATAAATAATATACTGAATACTGAATACTGAATAAATAACTCGTGACAATTTGCCTACTAGCCATTATTGCTAACAGTACTTGCTAGCAATAATTGCCAAGTGTAAAAAGTGTACTTCTCTTGCATATTCAATCAGTTCCATTATTTTAGGTATCCACCTTGTGCCAGTGGCGTGCCGTCAGGACATTCAAGGTATTCTCTGCTGACCAGACAGTGCCAAGTAAACCGTCAGTCAAATGACATTACGTTGCCTCACTCACTTGCGTACAGTGTGCTTGCTTATACTATGAAGCATGCTACTCTAATTATTATTTGTTCATTTGTCTGACGCCTTCATCCAAGATGACTTACAGGGTCTACTTGAGGTTTTTTAAGAGTCTAGGGGTTTCCTGAAGGGGATGTGATCAGCCAATAAGAGATCTGCATTTCCCCCGCATAGGTCTAAAACAACGACCAGATACTTGAAAAAAAACAGTTGAGGGTATTCTCTGCTTCAGTTGAAGGTCTTGAGTGAGTTTAACCGAGTCGAAGAATATCCTTTTTTTCAGACAGGCGATCAATCAGGAGTGAGCAGAGGCGGGCCATAAATCTCCCAGGGTATTCTCTGCCTCACTTGAAGGCCCTGCTTTAGCAACCAATGGGAAAGTCAAAGCTCTGACAGCTGATCAATCATTAGTGAGCAACCCCAGAACAAAACATGAATATTCCTTGGCTAGCACTGCAGTCAGGAGGATAGCTGGATTTCGCACGCTGTTGCTTATAAATATACATCTAATTAATTTGAATTTTATTTTACACTAAAATAAAAATAAAAAATGTGAGAAAACTGAGACATCATAGTCGATTTGGTCAAGAATCCTTTTTCAAGGAGAACTTTCTCTGAAAAATTAAAAAAGAGATATATACACCACAGATCCCCGAGCTGACACAGGAAGGTTCAGGATCGACACTTTCAGAATTCAAATTATGAAAGGTATCTGTGGCTTACAGGTAGCTGCCACTTAAAAAAAGAGGGGTGGGGGGGGGTGCGGTTGCGACGACTCTGCTACCCCAGTCCATTTTGTCACAGCACGCCACTGCTCTATGCGGATGACAAAGTTAGTTAGTTAGTGCTATACTTGGGCCTAAATCAGAAGAAGTTTCCACTTGTACAAAACTGGAAAAACCTGAACTTAAGCAATTTGAAAAACAGCCATGAATAGATACACTGTTTCATTGTTTAACACTTGTCACCCCCTCTAAATCAAAACAAGTGAACCAGAGTTACCAGAAATCTCTAACCGGAACGGAAACAAATATTCCACCATGTCCTGGCTTGAGCCATGCTTGTGCACAGGGATTTCATTACTCACGAGGGATCAGTAGAATTGAGCAATAACATCAGGGTTGAGGGCACTGAGGTGTCAGATGAATGGGATGATGTTCATGTATTTGTGTCTGTTGGCTCCAGGTTGTATTTTGAGACAGGCAAAGTTTTTATTTATTTGTTTCCTCTCTAGAAAGATCTTTTTGGTTTTAATTGTATTAGAGTAAATCACTTCCATTGTTTTACTATCATATTATTGGACAATGTTTGCAATCATTCTCAGTGGTTCTAATTCCAATTCCTCAAATAGTTATTTTGTGTGTTAACATGCTTTGAGCCGAGTTCAGCAGCTTTGTCTCCAGTCCAATAAACTCTTGATTTGATGCAAATGCGATTATGAGGACCCTCTGAAAGTGCCTGCCTTGTAGTTTTTATTATGTTTTCATGACCGATTTCTTGTTTAGAAAACAATACATTGAATCGACAGTACTGGTCTAATTAAATAATCAGAGCAGTACAGTTCAGTCATTGGAAGGGAACTGATCCTTTGTATGCAAACCATCCTAACATTAATACAGAGAAAGACTGATCACAGAAGGAGAAATACATGATGCTTCCCGAGATTGTTCATAAGCGTGTGATTGAGAACAGTGTGTTTTGACTTCCAGTATGACAATAGAATATTGATTATTGTGTAATTCAGTGAACCAAGTCTCCTGTTTAATACTAAAGCATGTGGATCCCTTCAATGGGTTATCGCTGATCAAATAATGAGATTGTCCTGAACATTACCTGTATTGACCTGCCGATACACTGGTTGTGAAGTGGTCATTTATTATCGCTGCGTGGAAGGATTGTTTCCCAAAGACTCATTAGCTCAGCTGTACACATTGTGGGTTTTTGTTCCCTATCAATTAGCAGCACTTTTACCTTTTTGGCAAGACGAGCCACATTGATGAGGAGTTGTCTTTTAAACCACAGGCATATTCATTTTACAATCTGACAGTGAGGTAAGCAGCATCTTTTTCAGGGAAGTATGTTAGGAACTAGGGGTGCAATGAATTATTGTGCATTGAGGAATCGCGATACTTTCTTTACATGATCTATCGTATCATAATAGAGATATGTATCGTGATACAAGAACAAAAGCACAACATAGCACATTGTAGTTCCCCAAATGGGTCTTCAATGAAGAATAAGTATGTTGTATAGGTGGTGTGAATACATACTCTCCCTATCCCATTTAAATTGTGTGTTTTAACACAGTGGTCCAAGATCTTAATATGCACCATACAAGTAGCCCATCAAGTCCATCACATGTATCGTATCATTAGTGTATCGCTACACCCCTATTAGATACATGCTGGACACGTTTAGCCACACGTTTCCTGTATGTCGAGGTAAGTTTGCTTATAACATGTTTAACAAACATCATTCCAGCACTGAAATACCTAACCCTTCTCACTCCTTCGCACCCCCTGCCTGCCTGCCTGTCGTTCCTGAGGCTCTGTCAAGCACTGTCTGGGACCATTAAACATTGGAATACTGGGCACTGTCATAGCCAGTCAGGATGTAGCGTTACTTCACTGGTAAAGACCCCTACTGAAACAAAAACTCACATTACATTTATTCAATGGAATCAGTTGACATTATTTTATTATTTTGCTTTCTTCTGTGCCGTGGTGTCCACATGACTTGAGCCTAGCCTTTGTGCTGCTTTTATAAAGTTCAAAGCTCTTAAACAAACACAGCAAATCAACAGTACAGGTAGAGCGTCCAGCTGAGATTAAAGACAAAGAGCTGAACTAACATTCAGATGTGATTGATTTAAACAAAACACACAATCTTGAAAAGATAGGGTGGGCTTAAATATATATAACATGTATATATGAATTAATGCAAGGTATTTACTAGATAAATATTGATTTTATTTGTATTAGTGTAAAGTAAAGAAGGGTGTTAGCATAAGGCTTGCTATAATAACCACCATAGGGGATCCCGAGCGGCACATCTGGTAAAGGCACTCTGCCCAGAGTGCAGGATGCACCCTATAGCCTGGAGACCAGTGGTTCAAATCCAGGCTATGCCACTGCTGAGCATGGACGGGAGTTCCCAGGGGGCGACGCCAGGCGCTGGCCGGCTAGGGAGTCTTTGGCTCACCACACACTAGCAACCCCTCTGGCTGGCTGGGCGCCTGCGGGCCGGCCAGTAAACAATTCAGAACTGCGTGGTCCTCCAACCCTGGAAGTTCTGGATATGGCTGCGCATCAGGCTTGCAGAGTGAAAAAAAGCGGACGGCTGACAGCCCTCATTTCAGTGAGTATTTTGTGTTTTATGTTGTATGTAGTTTGTCATTGTTGGTGTATATTGCTGCACAGGTGATTTAAACTGCATATTTGTATTTAGGCACGGGGATTGCACAAATTAGTTCATGTGCTGGGATTCAAGTGAATGATTAATTAGCAATTGAATCCCAGCACAGATGTATATATAGAGGCACGGATCACTCACTCAGGGTTTGGGTGTACAGTGAGGAGGCACGGGAGAGAGAGAAAGGGGAAAGAATTTAAAAAAAAAAAGAAAACAATTGCTACTCATGCTGGTTTAACACCAGCACGATACTTGTTTGGTTGAGTGTTCATTTTGTTTGGTTTGTTCAGTGTTTGTTCTGTTTTGTTAAACCTTTTATTTTGTTCATTTTTTATTTTCAATAAACAGCGCATTTACTCGCAGTACTGCTGTCATTACTTCCTGGCCTGATGTCACCACCAGCCAGCCTGCTCACACAGTTTGTTTAACAAAGGTGTTTTTTTCTTAACTTCCTCATTCATTGGAGATCACATCTTGGGTCACAGAAGGGAGCATTGCATCATTGTGTAACAGGCTAGACTGGAAATGGACAGCATATAATTAAAGGTTGTTTGGCTAGTTGAGGTACTTTATGCTGTGCAGCCTATTTTTCTTCCCAGAACTATACCCATTAGACAGCAGCTCACAAAAATAAATCCACAACATGGTGCACCATTCCTTTAATGGTTGTTGTTGTTACTATAAAGCTGTTTACTATGAAAGATGATGCAACAATGACTTGCAGGTGTATTCAGAATAGAAAATGCTGTTTCTTAGCAGGTGTTTTTCATGTTTCAAAGTTAGCATAATCAGTAGCTTTGGGCAGCTTCATAGGACTACTCACAGCTTTAACAAATACCAGTATGACTCATACCAGGGATAAATATAGTTATAAATATGGTTTGTGAAAGATAACTATTATTTGAAAATAATTAAATACACATCGCAGAAAGTAACTTTTATTTGAAAATATTTAAATATGAGTAAAGAAGTTGAAATACATTGAAAAACTTTAAACTATTCATAAATATGTAACTTTAACATACAGCAGCCTAATTATTATCCTGCATTCTAAGCAGGCTAAGTCTTGTCCTTGTTAACCACTCAATTATATTTTGGAAACTGCTCTATTTCAATTAGATTTAATCTGATCAATTAATTGAAGTAAATGGAAATAATTTATTTCAGTGGATAAATATTTGAAAACGATGAAATATCTTTAACCACTGGTTTAATGGCCTGTTTTGAAGTTATTGAATTGAACATGTTTAGCATTTTCCTCTTTCAAAATCCTCCTCAACCACCATGTGGTAATTACAAGACTTGGTACATAATTATACATTTAGGATAATAATTAGGTTTTAGTTTCTTCAAAAAATGTTAAATACTTTCACATTATATTTGACTTTGTGCAATTAATATTTGAATATTTAAAAACAAAACTGATTTATTCGAGCATATATATTTAAATATTTCAACTATTTGAAATAGTTGGGGTTTACAAATACAATATCAAATGCAAAGTATATTTGTCCCAGGTGTGGTATGACTACTCGAGTACACACGTCTGGATCTTTTCTTTGGGTGTGTGTCTCAGCCCCTGAGTGTTGGGGCTCTTCTAGCAAGCTGTTCAATGTTTTTTGTGATGTGCTTTGATTGAATCACATGTCAAGTTATATCGATGCTGCACAGTGTGCATGGTTGTTGCTGCATCAATTAAGAAGTTGCACAAACAAGAACTGGTGTTGGTACATCCTGTAAATAGGTTTGCCAGCAAACTGCCTGCAATCTGGATCTGTCCCAGCTCTACCACAGAGTAACTGAAACAAGGCTGTTTTGCACTTTTTGAACCATTTCTTGCTTCTCAAAAACAGCCTGCTTCTTAAATCCGAGTACAGTAGTGATGCGTGTATTACAATCGCAAACAAAAGATGTGACTACCCGAGTACATAAACAACAACATGACTTACTGCCGAGAAAAGATGAACCAAAACGTTAAAGCCCGATCTCGAATCATCCATGACATACAGGCAGCCATTTTCAAAGATGCGTCATTAGCTTCCTCAGGAATTCAAAGAGAAGCTTTTACAATTTCAGCATTTCTAACAAACAGTACCTGCTTGGAAAGATCAGAAATACTGATCAGACCCCCATATTTTTTGACATGCCAAGCAATAGCAGTTCACAAATTGGGAGAAAAACATGTGTGAGTAATCACGACTGGAAATGAGAAGCAGCACATAACTGTAATGCTCTGTGTGACAGCAGATGGCTGCAAACTGCCTCAATATGCGTAATTGAGGTTGTATCTTTGTAAATGAATATTTATTTGATGTTTCATTTTTTTCCTCAAATTGAGGGTGGGAAATGTGGGCTGCATCTTCGAGGGTGTCTTAAATTCGAAGGAATACGATACTTTGCCTGACTTCTGAATGGCCCTACACAGGGGTGTGCAGATGTATTTGCTGTTTGCAGGTTGTACTAAAAAACAAACTCAACAGCCCTTTGTTTAATTTTGTCTTACAGAGCCGAAGTAGAGACTTAAAGCCCCCCTCCCCCATCCCCTACGCCCTTTTTTTTGTTGAGACGAGGCCTCTTCAGGACTTCTTGAAGACTTCTCTCCGCACAGCTTGGCATTCACTGTCGCTGGCAATGCCACCTCGCTCCCCAGAACTGAAAGGCTGCTGGACCATCTCACACCACAATATCAAATCTGCCTGATATTTACAACAAATGTCATTTTTTTACATTGTAAAAGACTAGATGTATCAACACATTAGTCACATCAACACCTGTATCTCTATTTTTTCCATTATTTAATCTAGTCATCTTCATGCCTGACTCTGAAAGCATTTGTTCCACCATGTATTCACGTATTCAGATCTTTAGGATTACATTTTCCGATGTGGATGTATTGCTGTTTGTTTGCCAGGGAGGTTCAACATTCTTTTGAAACAGATAAAGATATAAATACACACACAGCTACGTGCAGCTGTGCCTAGGTGTGTGTATGTGTCACGGATGGTGGAGTGCGGGACGTCAGACCAGGAAGTAAAACACACACAGTCGGCAGCGGGTGAGTCGCAAATGCGCTCTTATTTATTAAATAGAAACAAAAGCAAAGCAGAAACAAAAAAACATCAGTGTCCAAAATAAACAGTGACAATAATTCAAGTACTCTATCGTGCTGGTGTAAAGCCAGCATGAGTAGCAATTGTTATTTTTTTAATTGTTTCTCCATCTCCTTTTGTGGAGATTTTTACAGATGGGTAATAATTAGGGCTGTCAATAGAATCGCAGTTAACTTCTGTGATAAACGCGTTCATTTTTTGGGAGATTAATTTTTTGAACGCATGTTAAATTGCCCTTCTGTCTTGTCCCTCTCAGCAATATTCTTTATTTCCTTGGCACAGGTTTGTTGCTTTTAAATTACAGCATTAGAATACAGAGCTCAATGAAACTTACTCAAAGTACCCTGTGGTAACGATCCTAAGACATCACCAAACTCCCCACAGTTCAGCAGCCACGTCACAGTGCGTAAGGTCTTCTAGTTAAAGGCTACAGTAGCATTAGCTGCGCAGTACAAAGCAGAGTGCCAATGAATCATTTTTGCTTTTAATTCTACACTAATAACATTAATAAAATAATCTGAACAGTGCAAATACTGCAACCTAGCCAAAACAATAGAAAATACATTCCAACATTACAATAGCATCAGTTATAAAACAAACTTAAATGAGATGGAAGCAGTAATTGTATCAATTAAATGTGATTAAAACCAAGATTAACTGAGATCATTTTTTTTTTTTAAATCTCGACAGCCTACCCCGATAGCACCTATATGTAGCTCTACGTAGACCCTATATCGTAGGGTTAAGTCGGCCCAACACCAGCTGCCAGCATTGGACCAACGTAATTCTGCTCATAGGCACTCCATTGGCCCACTTATGTCGGCCCTACGTCCACATACCCCCTCCAGCCGATGCTGAATATTACAGTTCGACAGAGGCCCTCCTTTCTCCTGCTTTATTACCTACTATATTAATTCTTCCTTTTATCTGAAGCCAGCGTTTACAAGAATCATAATAAAATCTTTATATTCGTAACATTATACACATCATAGAAGTGCAGTTATACAGTATTTTACAAAGAACAAGGTTAAATAGCAGAAAATAACACGCAAAAAAAAAAAAAAAAAAAAAAAAAAATGGTATTAATTTACAAAAAGCAAGCCAGCAGTGAACAAGGCAGTACACGGGGAAATATGGGGAAAAGCATTCAGTATTTTTCAACTCATAGTTTAATAATCTGAAATGCTGAATACCACCAATGAAAACTCAATGCAACATTTGATTCATTATTATTTTTTATTATTAATACTTCTCAGTAACATATCACTTGGGACCAATCAGCTTCATTCAGTCCCATAGGCCTAAACATGTCCCTAATAACTTTCAGCACTCTGCAATAAATGGTTTTGGTCAAAAATTCAAAATGACTTCCAACCATCTTGTATATCCTTTTGAGACCTACCATACAGTATACTACACAAGTACTAACTACAAGCCTTAGAAAGGCTTTAATATTGATGCAAACCTGATGAGAAATACACAGTGAAAAAAACACTGAACATTCCAAATGTGTCAAATTAAATATTCTAGATGTAGGGAGAAAAAAAATATTCAAGACACAGAGATGACTGAGTCCGATTTCAAAACCACAGATGGTTTATTCCAAGCCACAGCAAAACAGCATACAAAACACGGCTCTGGAGACAGTGTCAGAGATCTTCTAAGGAGCTCTCCTTGAAGCATGACATTTTACAATGGTTAACTCCCCAGTGCATATCCCACCCCAGATGATTAAGCATTTAACCAATGGAGTACAGACAGCACCCCTAACTAAACCAATGTATTTCCCGGAGAGGTGTCAGCCCAAATCTTCTGGAACATACTATGTACTTATCCCCATGTCCTAAATATTGTTTTTCAACAGTGTACAAAACTGCTTCTATCTAGCTTATTTCTTGGTTAACAGCTTCTCTCCCTCCTACTGACGCACATGCTTAACCACAGGCGTTGCTTGGCTGTTCTCCCAGAATCTTATATTCCATCTTTTTTGTCCTGTACAGCACTTTGCAGAGTTGCTTAACACAAAGGTTAAAGCTAACATTACATTGAGCTAAAACCCTGTTCATCATATTTTCCCTTCATATAGGATAACATTACACAGATTGTGTTGGGCAAAAAACAGACCAAGGTCTGATAAAAGGAGATAGATAGATAGATATTATATAAAACAACACATCTTGTAAATAATCTTGTATACCATAGTATTTACACATTAACCACAGTTCATGAACGGCCCCTCATATTTCTATTGCTACTTCTAGAAACTCAATTTAAATCAAAATGTTCAAATCAACTTCCGGTCTTGCTTCCCCAGTTTGTTCATTTTCCTCCCTCTTTCTGCGCCTCCTTTTCTGTCCTCTGCCAGCCTATACCATCCCATTTTCTGCCTCCACTTCACTTGCTTTACAAAGTAACAGATTCCTGAGTATTGATTCTATAAAAGACAGTGTAAAAGCACAGTAAATAAATGAACACCTTCAAAATGAGTAGAACAGTTCAAAAAGTGGAGTTTCCATGTGTAACACCTGCAAGGTCACGGAAGCGTACAAACGCACCACAAACCTGCCTTTAATTCCAAAATATCACAAGATGTCGCAAGTGTTGAATGTAAAAATACTAATGTAGCCTGATTACGCCAGATCCTTTAGATTCGTTTTATTCAGATAACAGATCTAAAAATGTAGGAACAAGGTCGCCAAGAAAATCACACAGATACATTTTAAACAAGCGTTTGTTTATTATAAACTTCCAACAGCAACACCTAGTTTCAAACGGTACTGATAATAAAACAACAATTCCATTCACCTACTAACAGGTAGCAAGATTTCAAGCGGTTAAACAAGGTTCACCTGAATTAGATCATGTATTAAAGTGCAAATGCAACAACGCTGCTACCCAGCAATAAAGTGGAGATACACACTCAAAGACACGTTAAAACTGTCATAATAAAAACAATACCACGGTATAAAGTTACAAATACCCCCACAAACACACACAAATGTCCGTGCAGGGGAGGGAACACACACAAAGAGAGCGAGAGAGAAACCAGCATCGAAATATAGCCTATTCTGTGCACTTCTTAAACTCCAATCGACTACCAAATAAGCTAAAACAATCGGGCCGTTCACACTCATTATTCAACACCGGCATACAATCAGCCCAATACTTCTTGTCGGCATGCTCCATTTACTGGTCAGTTTCCGTCTCTCTCACTCGCTGGTCCCCGCTCTAAACACTGCGATCCCACTCTTCAACAGACATACAAACCCCAGGATGGCCATCCCGTTTGTAAAAACATGTGCTGTTTATATTCAGGTGCGTAAATTGATCAATAATTCAATTACTAGGTGCTCAACAGGGCAAACATAGGGAAGCGGGTGGAGAAACCAACATAACGTGATACAAATCAATTATCAAAAAGTGTCAGACAAGACAAAGCGTGCACTAATCAAATCAATAAAACAATCTTATAAAATAATAACATACAAGTGTAAAATAAATATGAACAGGGCATTCTTGACACTCTTACATTTGCATGGTTTTTCTTTAGCTCGAGAAAAATGATAATAGTGTTTTACTGCTCTTGCCCAAATTGTTTTTCAAATGTCATTAGTGGAGTGTCATGTTGTTAGTTGTGAATACTGTTTCAACTAATTTATCTTACGACTTATTAATTAAAAATGAACTCGGAGGTATAAAATGAAATTGACCAACAGGTATTGCAGATCATATATATATATATATATATATATATATATATATATATATATATATATATATATATATATATATATATATATATATATATATATATTTCCCTTTCATTCAGCAATACAGCATATAGGGGACCAGGTGATGCTGCGTATACTACTTCCCTGGCTTATGAAACCCTACTCGTCTGGACGGCTGACAGCTGCTAAGGAAGCATTCAACACCACGCTTTTGCAAATACGGGTAGTGGGCACTTGAAAGGGAGGTGGCAGATACTGATGAAACGGACTGAAGTGCAGCACAAGTTTGTTCCCAAAATTGCCACTGCCTGCTGTATCCTGCACAAACTCTTGTCAACAACAAAATTAGGTGTTCTGCCTGTGAGACAGACATTAAATATTAATGATGCAAACAAATAAAACACAATCAATATGTTCATTTGCAATTTTATTCGAACAGTTCTGAGAGGGCATCAACAACTTGTTGGTATATATGACATCCATATGGCTCATGACATTCAGTTCACCAACTATATGTGTTAACGTGGATGGCAGACACGCGCTGTGTTCGGTCATACCTGGGATAAAAAAAAAAGCACAGGGATTAATTCAGTTAGACATTTAAGCAGCTCACTTGCTCTTCATGTTTAACTTTAACATAGTTTTTACAGCAAGGGTATTCTCAAACAGCTGCTTTAATTCTATAACAAGTGTACACCGCAGTTCATGCTATATTTGTAACTGGTTTTATACAGAACTGTAAACCCACATGAGATATACAGCATGACAGCACAGACACCAACGGCACCAGAGATCCATGTTCATCTTTCCTATAATGTTTTGCAATAGAATAATCTTGGTTATTGTTTCTAATTGCCACTTTATGTTCAGCAATATGTAATTTTAAAGCTCTTTTTGTTTGGCCCACATATACCTGTCCACACAAGCATGTCAGCATGTGAATTACGCCATGGTATTGCAATTTATAAAACCTTTCATTTTGATGTTTCTGCCAGATCTGGGCTGAACAAAATACTTGGAACAATGTGTACATTGTCCGCCCTTAAAATTACCATCAGGAGGGGTGGCAACCAAGACTTAGTTTGATCAATTTTAGGGCTAAACGAAGGGACTAACATATCTCTAAAATTCCTGGCATGTTTGAATGCAATAGGTGGTGGACTATCCTGTATGATTTCCATTACATGAGAGTAGATGTTAAAACTTCATGCTGATTTGAACTTGGCTCTCGCCAAGATAAGCACCAACTAAGAAGTAGCTTCACAGTAAACTAATGTGATCCATATGTGTCTCCATCCATTTGCGCTTCCTTCCATATGATGATGTAGATATCCTTCTGTCTGGTGTTGATGGCTGAAGTGTAATGCTGGCTCCAGGGATCAGCTTTTTTTGCCTCCCTAGCGCATCAGCACACACAACGGCTGCGATGCTGGCTCCGGGGATCAACCAATATCTGGTCGAAGGTTTGTGGTGGCAATCTCAGGTGGAAAAATAAGCCGTTGACCAACATCCGCCAGCATTTTCCAGTCTCTAGCAGCTTCCAGTTGTCCTGGGCGAGGATTGGTTTTAACACCTTTTCTTGGTGGTTGCTCTCCTGGGTGGAGGAATGTTGTCTTTTGTGTGTAATGTTTTGATGGAACAGGTGGCAACTTATTGGTCATGTTACGCTTGTCTTCCAATGCTAAGGCCAAACATCGCAGCACCTGGTCATGGCGCCAAGTAAACCGTCCTTGGCTAAGAGCCACCTTACATCCTGTCAAAATGTGCCTTAATGTTGCAGGTGATGAACACAAAGGACATGAGGGATCCTCTCCTACCCAGAGGTTTAGGTTCTGTGGTGATGGGAGAACATCAGATGTTGACCTTATAAGGAAACTGATCCTGCTCTGTTCCATTGACCATAGGTCTTGCCAGCCAATCTTGCGTTGTTCCACACTCTCCCATCTCATCCATTCTCCCTGCTTGCCCTGGGAATTGGCCTTTATACACCTCATCCTCTCCTCCTGCTTTTGCACCTCGTTGACTACAAGCTTCCTCCGTTGCGCTGGGGCTGCCTTGTGCCATGTAGGAGGAGCTGAACTGAGACCAAGACCCCCTCTTCCATGCTGAACTTCCCCATGATATCACCAATTCGAAGGGCAGCCTTTGCATCCTCCACAGCTTTCTTTGCCACCCACTTTCTTCCAGTTTTCAACACAGGTGCTGCCTCCCTTACGCATTTGTCGCGTGACTCTACTAATGTCATTTCCAGTCGGACCTTGGCACTTATACTCCTCGGTTAGAGCGGAGACAGGTAGCTGCAGTATTCCTTTACCATAAAGTCCCACTCTGCTGAGGCAGCGTGGAACTCCCAACCATTTCCTGATGTGTGAACTGATTAAAGCTTCCAGCTTCTCTACTGTTGTCACAGAAACCTCGTACACAGTCAGTGGCCACAGCAACCTTGGCAGTAGGCCAAACTGAAAGCACCAGAGTTTTAGTTTGCCTGGTAAAGGCAAACTAAATCTATAATCTCCTTAATCTATAATCTCCTTAAGGGAAAGATTGCCCTTCAAAATGTGCCAGTGTTTTAGAATTATCACCCTAACATCATTCGATAGATAATTAAACTCAGTAGAGAAACAAATTGTTTGGTCACCTTTAATCTTTGTTTTCTTTCTAAGAATAGAATTCTTTTCTGTATCTTCAGCTTTTTGAATCACTTCCTTTAAACTGCGATTGTCATACCCTCTAGCTTTAAATTTCTGAAGTATTTCTTCTGATTTCAAATCAAAAAGGAGGCTGTATGGTCCAGTGGTTAAAGAAAAGGGCTTGTAACCAGGAGGTCCCCAATTCAAATCCCACCTCAGCCACTGACTTATTGTGTGACCCTGAGCAAGTCACTTAACCTCCTTGTGCTCTGTCTTTCGGGTGTCACGTAGTTGTAAGTGACTCTGCAGCTGATGCATAGTTCACACACCCAAGTCTCTGTAAGTCGCCTTGGATAAAGGCGTTTGCTAAATAAACAAATAATAAATAAATCAATTGAGATTCTGTCCTGACGTTCTTTCTAACGCGTAAAAACTGTCCCATTGGTATGTTTTTAATCAGCGTGGGTGGTGACTTTTAGCAAGTAATAAAGAGTTGCGATCAGTTAATTTCATAAACACAGCAATTTGTAGTGTGCTAGTTTCCGCTTTATAAATTTCTAAGTCTGGAAATATTTGTTGTAGGTCTGAACCCCCCCCCAATTGACATACCTTTAATCTGTAAAAAAATATTGGCCCTCGAAAACAAAATAATTTGAGTTGAAACATAATTCTAATAGACCTATTACTAATTCAGTAGGTGGATTGGTGTCAATTGGTTATAGGAAAGCTGGACATGGATGTTCTCCACATTCACTAAGATTTGTGGGTGTGGAGAGGGTCACTGTCCCTACTCAGGGTGGCAATCTAGTGCAGTGGTTTTCAAAGTACGGGTCGCGACCCAATACTGGGTCGCGGAAGATAAGGCACTGGGTCGCTTGCAAATTTAAAATATAAAAATGTTTTTCGTTAGTTTTAAAATAATATTACACAATAATATTAAAGTCGGACGAATTACTTATTTCCGGTAAGACTTATTTGTTTGCAGAGAGTTTCATCTTACGCACGACGCACTACACGTGATCACAATGTAGCAGTTTCGAATGTAGCTAATCACACCTAACGACGTAACGTCAACGAGACTGCATTCTGAAACCAAACACTGTCAGTTTGTTGTTGACTGAGAATGGATCGTTTTGTTATCAGAAAAAGAAGTTCGGAATCAAATCCATCTACGTCAAATACAAGTGTAAGTACGCCGCCCGAAACAGGAAGTTCTAATTCTACTAGTAGTACTAGTATTACTGCCAAATCAACGTCTGAACCGCCAAGTAAAAAGAAAAATAAATCATGGACGCGACAGTATAATGATTCCTTTTTGAAATTTGGTTTCATAAATTGCGCCAACGCAAATCAGGATCCTAAGCCCCAGTGTGCTGTGTGCAGCGAGGTGCTTGCTAACGAAAGATTGAAACCATCAAAACTGAAAAGACATTTAGAAACGAAACACGGGGAACTCGTGGATAAGCCTATCGAGTATTTTCAACGGAAGCAACGTGAGTTAAAGTTATCGGCTCAAGTTCTTAATCGCTCAACTACCTTGAATGACAAGGCACAACTGGCTTCATATTTGGTTGCATACCGTGTGGCAAAAGAGAAAATGTCTCATACAGTGGCCGAAAAACTTATTCTTCCAGCATGTCTGGATATGGTGCGTACAATTTTCGATGTCAAGTCTGCAGAAAAATTGAGAAGCATTCCTCTCAGTGACAACACAATGTCTCGGCGAATATGTGACATTGCAGAGCATTTGGAAGCCCAGCTTATTACTCGGTTACAGTCAGCCGGGGATTTTGCTATCCAACTTGACGAGAGTACTGATGTTTCAAATTGTGCAACACTGTTAGTTTATGTGAGGTATGTGTGGCAAGATGACTTTATGGAAGATTTGCTGTGTTGTCTGACTTTACCAACAAATACAACAGGAGCACATATATTCGGAGCGCTGAATGACTGCATTGCTGGAAAATACAAATTGAATTGGGCTAATTGCAAAGGAATAACAAGTGATGGTGCAGCAAATATGACAGGGAGAAATAGCGGAGTTGTGAAAAGAATATCTGAGGCAGCTGGTAATGATGTTGTTTGGAATCACTGTTTCATTCACCGTGAAGCTTTGGCATCCAAGGGTGTTTCCCCTGATCTTATGGCAGTACTGAAGGAAGTAGTGAAAATTGTTAATTTCATTAAAGGAAGCTCGCTGAACAGCAGGCTTTTTGAAGCGTTATGCTCAGAAATGGGAGCGGAGCACACTCATTTACTGTTTCACACTGAAGTACGGTGGCTGTCGAGGGGCAGAGTACTAACAAGGGTGTACGAACTCAGGAATGAGATTCACATTTTTCTGGTAGAGAAACAGTCTAACTTGGCAAATTTGTTTGACGATGCCAATTGGTTAATAAAGTTGTCATATATCTCTGACATTTTCTCAATTTTAAACAAACTCAATTTGAAGTTACAAGTAAGAGGCAATGATTTATTCCGACACTGCGAGCATATACAAGCATTCCAAAAGTTGTTAGTACTGTGGCAAGCACAACTAAAAAGTAATCGTCCCAGCTACTACATGTTTCCAACACTGTTGCAACACACTGAGGAGAACAGCATCAGTGAAGAAAAAGTGAATGATATTAAAAGTGTCATAGAGTTACATCTCGCTGCTCTGTCTGACAGTTTTAGTCGCTACTTTCCTGCAGAGGGGTTTGAAAATCTGAAGGAAAAGCTTTGGGTGAAAGATCCTTTTGCTTTCGAAAATCCTGAATCAATAATGGAGCTAAATTTGATGCCTGAGCAAGAAAACGAGTTGCTGCAACTCACCTGTGATAGCACACTGAAAACACGCCACAAGTCATTACATTTGTCATCGTTTTGGATCAGTGTTTTCAAAGAATATCCACTGTTAAGTAATATTAGTGTTCTATTGTTGCTGCCACTCACAACAACCTACATGTGCGAACTGGGATTTTCGACTTTGACAAGGTTAAAAACAAAAGAAAGAAACCGACTCAACAGCGCACCTGACATGCGAGTAGCGCTTTTATCCTGTGATTCAGATTGGAGTGAGATCATGAACAGCAGGCAGGCCCACCCGTCACATTAGGTAAGTAAAACTTATCTGATCGTATTTTTTTATTTTTTTATTTTTATTGAATTTAAAAATGTTATACAAGTAACGTCAATGTCTAATTTTAATTATTACTTAAAGTGAAGCGGTTAAAGCTAGCATGTATCAATTGCCCAGGCTTTATTGTGATTTTATGAAAACTAGTCAGAAGATATTGGGTCGCGGGGTTAAGTGTTTTTCCTCCACTGGGTCGCGAGAAAAAAAGTTTGAAAACCACTGATCTAGTGGACCTCCTTCTGCGACGAGAGCCACATTGGATACTTGCATTACAAGCGCTAGAACCATTTGGACTTAATGAGGAGTTCAATCTGTGTCCCCTAACTTAAATCGCAATGACTATATTTTATGTTATGTGATATTTGATGGATCATACTAACTGAAAGACATCGGAAAATAAAAATTTCAGATTCATGCAGTTCTGTGCTAACTTGGCTAACCCTAACACTTACATTGCCTTCTTCAGATCCACTTCCTGGATTAGTCACTCTGTCTTCCAGGGCATCCAGTGAGGGCATGCCCTCTAGTGGCAGGAACTCAACATAATCCGGTTTCTGCAACAGGGTTGATTGCATAATCTGGTCATGGTTTAGTTACTGCAGAACAGCAGTGTTGTGTTGTACTTCCACCTGCATCCTATGCAACATGGCCAGAATGTGCCGCTCAACAGCTTCATTATGCAACATAAATGTCATTTGTCATCAAATATGTCAACACCAGCAAATACAAAATGAATATTACTGTACAATGTAGAAAGATCAGTTCTACTGATGCAACATTAAGTTTACTAATGCCCCCTAGGCAATGTATTTTGCCAGTAATTTTTTGTGGAGTATGGAATGGAAACTGCATGTATCTCATGTATGACTGAGTGCAGGTAAATTCATTTACTGGTTCACAATCCTCTACCATCACTCTTCAGCAACACTGATGAACTCTCACACCACGTTTCTAACAGTGGACACTGATATTACAATGAGACGTGTGTAACCGACAGGAACCAAGCTACTCGCTCTGCAGAGCTCCGGGCATGGAGTGGTTGGCTTCGGAGTTTTCCCCACCAGGCATAGAGTGCGATGATGTTTATAAATACTAATGATACGTACCACTTTGTGGACAATGGGAGGCCATATACCCATTTAAAACAACACTTACGAGTACATAGATGTTTCAAAGCCAACGGAGGGTGCTGCAGGTAATGGTTATCTGAATGCAGAAGCTTTAAAAAACAAACAAACAAACAACAAATATATAAAGAAACCATAAACAACTTGTGGCTGTGACAATCTTATCTTAGCATGACGTGGTGCTGGAATAAATATTCCTAGACTTAAATAATATTCTTACACTTAATTTAAAGCATTCTTTCACAACAGTTTCTTTAGTGAGAAGCAATTACAAAAATCTTTTCACTTTTTATTTTAAACATTCATTTATTGTTTTCTTTTTGTTAAACCAAGCAAATTACATTTCAACTGCCTTACTTGAAGGTGACACAAGCTGTGGTGTTTCCAAGGATGGTAAAGACCTACATTCCAGCTGCAATCCTTTTCAAAGGGTCTTGTGGTGTGTTAGTGGGATTCTGGGGCACAGGTGTTTTGGGTCTGGGAGCAGGTAATGCAGAAGGTTCAGGTGCAGACTCAGTGTTTGGCAATGCTCTGCTCTTGCTTCGGTCTTTGTTCAAGATCCTTTGAAGTGGTTCATCGCCATCAAATGATTCTTCGGATGAAGACCACCTTCTGTTCGATCTGAAACAAAAGCAGAAATGTTGTCAAGGAGTATATCGGAAATAGCACAGATGTATACTAAAGAATATAAGATATAATTACTACTAACAAAAATAAAATAAATGAATTGCACATTTAATGCAGGCATACATATTTGATGTTCATTAATGTATTTACTTATTTACAAATGTATACAAAATAGAAAGAATGAAATGTTGTATCGCTGCTCTATTGAAAACATCTTCTCTGAACAGTAACACAGTTTGTTTTTTTTAAACCTTCTTTATCTTGCATTTGAAGAAGGAAAAAAAGATCTTGCCTTAAGGTATTTTCACACTCGGCACGTCGCGTCAGAGCGTCAGCGTATTTTGATGCCGTCAAGTTGCTTTCACACCAAAGGCGTTCAAATAATTAGAACACAAGAAACTGCATTTGCAGCCTGTATTTGCATGGTTTTATATTTCTTACTGCCTGCCCACTCTTTGTTTTTTGCTCCTTTTTTTTGAGAAAACTGGTCCCGCAAGCTCTTCCATCGGTTTTTAACTACATCTGAGTGACAAGACATGCAAAATAAGTAAAACAAGCAAGAGTCCATTACTTTACTTGTGATTCACTATAGCACTTTAACCAGAACAGAACCATTAATGTGTTGTATATTTTTAATATGTCGGTGTGACAGGGTGGCTGAGTCATCTGACATCAGGCCAGAAGCAGGAAGGAAAAAGACTGACACCAGGTACTGCAGTTTTCAAATAATAAAGACGCAGCTGCGCCGTTTTATTAAGCAAAAATAAATCAAAGTTTCAAACAAAAACTAACTGTGCTCACAGAGCAAAATAAAACAGTAAACAAAACAAATCACGAACATTACAACCAGTCAGGCTGGGCAATCGCCTTCACTGACGCTATCCTTCGTTCGTTTCATTTCGTTTCGTTTCCTTTGCTCAGTCTTCAGCCTTCAGCCTTCAGCCTCCAGCCTTCAGCCTTCAGCCTCCAGCCTCCAGCCTCCAGCCTCCAGCCTCCAGCCTCCAGCCTCCAGCCTCCTCTCTACACACCTCTCGGACACCCCACCACGAGCTGGAGAGCTGCAGGCTTTTTATATCATGGCCGAGGGGTTTAACTAGTTAGTAATCATCCTATTACCCCTCGGCCACAATCTGCACCTGTTTATTAATTATGTGTGACTGCCGGCTAGATTAACAACGCACTAGCCGACAGCCACACATTACCACAAGGTTTCATAAAACAAAAACAATAACAAAACCCACGGCGCTCGCCGTCATTTAAAACATGTAACTAAACACAGAAATAATAACAGAATACACGGCGCCCCGCCGTCATAAATAATAAATACAATAAAACACGATAATAATAATAATAATAATAATAATAATAATAATAATAATAATAATAATAATATACAAAATAACACGGGGGCGGAGGGGGAAAACCCCATTCTAAAAATAAATAAACAAAACAATGTACAGGGCTCGCTACCGCCCTGCTACAGTCGGCTACGGTTGAAGTTCTTATAAACTGTATACAGCTATTCAGTTTAAAGATACAGTTTGTGTTTGAAACACAGGGCTCTATACTCCACAAATAAGTAGTAAGCATTTTGATGATTGGACATTTATGTATTTACTGTCTGTCCTAAACAATTTAATAATACATAAAGATTATATACATTATATTTATACATGTATTCATTTAATTTAAATGGAGGTATTAACACGTCGGGTCTCAAAGTTTGTGTTTCTGTTAAAAATCCTTGAAAGAGTTTTCTTGTTTTCTTTACTGTAGCTCTATTTGTTTCCATTATCTCATTTTCATTAGGCCGATCTCCCAGTATACCTTTATACTTCTCAAAGTCATATAGTGCTACTATACTAGATCTGATGGCAAAACAGATCAATGTCATTGTGTGTGTATACATTTAAGTAAAAGTTTTGAACACACAAAAAACAAAACATTATTATTATTATTATTATTATTATTATTATTATTATTATTATTATTATTATTATTTGGATTTATAAGAATTATGCAATGCGTAAACACGTTACATAGTGCGAGAACAAGTAAAGTTAAGGTAACAACCATTATTTAAAACAAACATTTACCAATAGAGGAACTCATGTTGGCGGCGTCTTCACTCCATATATCTTTTTTAAATACATCTCTGTAGTGTTTATTTGCTTTATTGCTCAGTTCATCATACTTTGACACCAGATCAATAAAAATGTGTCTATTTGGTTAGCCATGTTGTTGATGTTTGTTGTCATGCCGACGAGGGGGCGTTAGCTGGAGTGTGATTGGTTAGAGAGACAAATTTACGTCCAACTATTTTTGATGCCATCGGTTTAAAGGCCTTCACACACCAGACGTGACGCAATTTTTATTGGGGTGCCACGACAAATTCACTGCGAAAACACAGTGCACATCAGAAGCAATCACAGACGTGACAGCTCGAAATTTGCCAAATCTTTCAGAAAGTATGACTACTAACAAACAAATGCAACTTCTTTTTTCATCGCTCGCGTTGGAATTTGTGTCGTGGCAACGTCGCTTGTCGTAATCGCTCTTTGGTGTGAAGGGCGCTATTGAAAAGCATAGATTTTATTGATTTTCTCACGTCGCTTTGTCGTGTCGCTCTTCGCATCACGTCTGGTGTGTAAGGGCCTTTACGCGACGCGTCCAGTGTGAATGCCTCTGTAGGATATATAGTATTCTAAAAAATGAAGTTTGGCGCTTTGACGCGACGTGCTCAGTGTGAAAAGACCTTTAATCAGTAAAGAGGTGTGGAAGTGTAAGCTTTATTGCTATTGTTGATAGGTTGTGAAAAAGAAAATCTACAATCGAAGACAACTTTTTTCACTACACCAAAGCAAAAAGAAGCAAAAACATAGTGCAGGCAACCTTACCGACCTCCTTACCGACCTCTATCGAGGTCTTCATTTTTCACTCATTATATTGAATAAAAGCTAGATGTGCCCATATCACACTCAATAGAAGATCCTATCTAAGGGGGACAACTGCGCAAGTCAAATCTCTAATTAAGAACTGTTATCTTGTTTGACCTATTTTTCATGAGGTGAAAAAAGTGGTGCCTACCACAGCAGTATTTCAGAACAAATTAAACATACTTTTGCTTTAAAAACACGCCTTGTTTTGACAACCGCCAACTTCGAACACAGTGACCTCTCTGAAATGAATGCACACACACAATCATGTGACACCTCACTGTCAAATCACAGGCATTATTATTATTTTTGATTGATTGGACCATGTCTATAAAAAATATTTAAAAGACCAACATCTGTAGAAGCATGCAAAGTATACAAAAAAAAAGACAGGTGCGATAACGGTGAGGAAGAGCGGATTTAAAAAACAAATGCACGGGTACAGTAATGGTGGGAGGGGAAGAGGATAAAAAAGTGGGATAGTTTACGCCTTTTACTGCAGCTGTTGTAAATATAATTCTTAAAAATATATATATATGTGTGCTGATGTGTGACCATCTGGAACCTTCTCTCCCTCAAGAACCCATTGAGGTGTCTCAGATCTAGGATGGGGCGAAATCCCCCGCCCTTCTTTGGCACCAGAAAGTTGAGAGGTGTGTTCTATGAGACTGATGGCTTGTTTTCGAAGTAGTGCTTCTACTTCTTGCCTGAGAGCCAAGACCTGGAGAAGGTCACTCACGGACGTAACCTTTATCCCTCGAAAGGGAGGAGGTCCTGCGCGGAACTGCTGAGGCTGCGGTGGAGCCTGTCTAGGAGGCGGTTTGGGGTGGTTCCTTGGGACCTGGCTCCCAGGGCGCTGATGTGCAGGTGCCACACGTATTAGCTGCCACAGAAGCCTGCAGGCGATGCCTCAGGTCACCCTGGTCTGAGACAGCCAAAGCTGTCTACGTGCCTTGCCAGGCTTCTACCTAATGCTTGCCCCTGGAAGCCTGAAATCTGGAGCAGTGTACCTGACACTAGGCGCAGCTCTGAGGCTATCGACTCAGGGAGGGGCGCTGACTGTAGGATGCCATCCAGGTAGGCCATTAGGAGACCTGCCGTGTTGGCCAAGTGTGTTACCTGCACCTCAGCTGTGTAAGCCTTCTTAAGGTGGGCCTCTCTGATCCTGCATTGGCCAGACCTACTACTGGAGGGGCTCGCACCAGGGCTGCTATGGTGGAATCCACCAGCGGAAACTGCCCTAGTTCCAGCGCCCCTACACCT
Source organism: Acipenser oxyrinchus oxyrinchus (assembly GCA_030684275.1). Classification (NCBI taxonomy): domain Eukaryota; kingdom Metazoa; phylum Chordata; class Actinopteri; order Acipenseriformes; family Acipenseridae; genus Acipenser; species Acipenser oxyrinchus. Next base: position 10,949,375 of record CM060260.1, read on the forward strand.
TCCAAGAAGGCCAGAGGGGCTGCGTGCTTGGAAAGGCACGGCGTCAAGGCCAGTCGATGCCAGAAAAATTGAACCTCCTCCAGAAAATTCAGGAATACCGCTAAAGGCTGGGTCACAGACCGGCGCTGTTCAGACACTGCCTTCCAGGGAACCTGGAGGAAGTTAGAGGCTCAAACAGAGCTTGACCAAGGGGTAATGTCAGTCTCTGAGGCTCAGAGACTGACATTACTGAATCACCGAGGAACTGATGCTCTAAAGCACTGAGACACCAAGGGCGCCGAAGCACCGAGGCCCCGAAGGTACCAAGGGCACTGAAGGCACCAAGCACCAGGGGCATAAGCACCGAGGTTGCTGGGCCGGTGTCTAGTCTGGACCGCATGCAGTCACACAACCGATGCAGCGTGCAGCGGTGTGGAGCACTGCCTATAGACAGTATAAGCCTGGCCCGTGTGCAGTCACACAACCAGGGCAGCGTGAAGCTTACAGAGGCATAGAGCACAGCTATAGACTTATACACAAAAAGAGAGAGACAGAAAGAGAGGTATACTTAGCTGAAGGGTAGGGTAAACAACTTTTTTTTTTTTTTAGGCTGCACACACCGAGTGGGAGGGAAAGGTACACATAGTGGCGTCGACTCCAGCGACTCACAGAGTTACAGATTCCAGGAAATGGCAAGCCGATTTCCAGCAATTTCTTGCCGTGGAATTACAGAAAAACTCGAAGTGAGAGCTCTTTTACAAGATACAATCATGCAACTGCAGAGCTACCTTACCTACCTGATTGTGAGAAGCAAAAGAGAACGTGATTCTTGTGGAGTGACTACTTATTCCCTCGGTAGGCGGGAACGAGGACGTCACTCCCCGGAGGGGCCTATCGGCAGCTTTGACATAAAATGCTCAGTAAATACCTGACCTGTGGCAGGCATATCCCAACAGTTTTGTTGTTGGTCGTCTTCAAATTGAAAGGGAAACAAATTGGTAAGCTTGCTGTACAGCCATGTGTGTGTATTGGCTGAAACATCCAGTATGACGCGCATTATATTATTATTCATAACCCGGTGCTTAAAAGAGACCCGGTGTCATTTACAATACTTCCTAGAAGCCCCAGTGCCTATTGCCGACCAGCGATTATTTGAGACCCTGCAATTATTGAAAACTTTACGGTATTTTCTATTTTATTTGAACTGAATACCATTTCATGTGTCAGCAAGATGTATTTATTTTGCGTTAGTGAATCACTGAATCAGACGAGCAAACCTGTTGAATTGATTCACTAAACTCAATGAATCAAACAAATCGAGTCAGTAAAAAGAATCAAACTGCACATCACTAGTTTTCAGCCCAGAAAAAGGTGTTTAAATAGTGTGCCTGTCAGTGGTTAAAGCCTGGTTTCCATACGCACTAATAAATGATCACTTCAATGCCTGCACTAAAATTAACGTCCTTTAGTAAATACCATGTGAATACAGCTCCTCTCATTATTCTGAGCTGGATGCTCATTTAAATACCATAAAAATGCATTACCATAAAAATCACATATTCATTCTGATTAACATAGTGTGAATTTAGCGCGCGCCATAATATGCCAAGTATTGCAGGCGATAATGAATAAAATAGCAATAGTAAATACGGAAATTATGAACAGGCTGCACACTAATTGCAATTATGGTGCACCATAATGTTTAGGGCCCTTTCATAAATGAGGCTGTATGGGTATAGACCATAGTATGTGCTATACTGTACTACCTGAATTATGACAACCTTAAGTACAAGGAATCTAATGTTTATTCCAGTTTAACGCTTGTGTGTCTACATTTCCTTGAGGGATTTTAAGGTTATGTCCTGAACATTCAGTGACTGGGTCTTTTTTTTATTGTCAGTCGTTTTTGTTTTGCCATTTTCCTACAGATCAACACCCTTTTCTATAGATTTCTTACATTTCCAACTGATCTGTAAAACTAGTGATACATTTCTTACGTTTTCTGTAGATTCCTATTAACATCTATTGATTTTGATAGGATTGATTTTCAGTAAGGCCAGAACCACAATGCCCTAATAAAATAGATTTTTGAATGTGGTTCAGATTCTAATACTTAGAACACTAGTTACTATTCTAAACAGGGTTCACATTAGGGTACTAATGAGGGTCGTGGGTTCAATCCCAGGTGGAGGACACTGTTGCTTTACCCTTGAGCAAGGTACTTTACCTAGATTGCTCCAGTAAAAACCCAGCTGTATAAAAGGGTAATTGTATGTAAAAAATAATAATAAAAATAATAATAATAATAATGTGATATCTGTATAATGTGAAATAATGTGATATCTTGTAACAATTGTAAGTTGCCCTGGATAAGGGTGTCTGCTAAGAAATAAATAATAATAACATACTGTATATCTCAGCACTGTAGTTGGGTTTAACTGTACCACATCGTAGCGCCAGTGTGTACACACAGAAATGCTTTGTGTCACTGAATAAATGCTTTCCTGGTTCATTGCCTTTGGTGTTGCAGCTGATTTACAGTATACAGGGCTTTGAAAGACGTCTCTGTTCGGTCTCCAGAAAGTGGCTTCTAATGACTCGTGTGCAGAAGCAGCATTCTTACCAGTGTCTTGCATTAATCCCTGCAGCTCAGAACCTGCACCTATCCAATTACTGGAATACCATTCCCCTGATGTTTGTAACGTGGCTGTTTTAATACACATGAAACGTACATGTGGAAACAAACCCTTTAAAAAGATCATTCCTACACCATCTGTCCCAGTATTGTTAGGCAATGTATTATTAGATGAAAACTTTCTATCAGACTGATCACGTAATAGTTAAACAATGTAAAAGACTAGGCTCTATGGGATCAGAGGCGCTATGGGATCAGAGGCTCTATGGGATCAGAGGCTGTATGGGATCAGAGGCGCTATGGGATCAGGGGCTCTATGGGATCATAGGCGCTATGGGATCATAGGCGCTATGGGATCAGAGGCTCTATGGGATCAGAGGCGCTATGGGATCAGAGGTGCTATGAGATCAGAGGCTCTATGGGATCAGAGGCGCAATGGGATCAGAGGCTCTATGGGATCAGAGGCTCTATGGGATCAGAGGCGCTATGGGATCAGAGGCTCTATGGGATCATAGGCTCTATGGGATCAGAGGGGCTATGGGAGCTTCCCAAAACTGGGGGCCAAAAGAAAGATCCTCCACCAATCTGTGCTGTTTGTGTTTCAGAGTGCAGAGAGAGCAGCTGACTGCGATCTTCAAACTGCTGGAGGAGAACAAGGACACCTTTGGAGAGATGTCAGATGTAGATGTGGAAGAACAACTGAAGCTGTACACCATTGTAATGGGGGTGTACTGTTACTGGGTGGGTATCCGCTGAGAAACGTGAGAGACACAGAGGGTTTTACTTTGAAACGCCGCTCAGGTTTTATTTATTTTACAAGCAGTTGCAGGCAGTTGCAATGTTGCTGGCCGCCACTAGGGTACCAGCAATGGCACCCCTAGTGTGGGAGGACATTCACAATGCAGTACATGAATCACAAAAAGGCAAAACAAAACACTGCAAAAACAACTAGAAAATAAAAGGTGGCCAAGCGCTATTCCCACTAAATGGGAGGCCCCTCTTCAGGAACCTTCTCCCTACATAAACTAAAATAAACTTGGGTAGGATTAATAAATCCCCCTAAATTAATACCTACCTGTGGTCCCGGTCCCAGTCCCGGTCCCAGTCCCAGTCCCGGTCCCTTCCCTTCCCTTCCCTTCCCTTCCCTTCCCTTCCCTTCCCCTTCCCCTTCCCCTTCCCCTTCCCCTTCCCCTTCCCTCCCCAACATCAAACACAAAACAAAAGAAGAACAAAGAAACTGGCTTTTCAGCCTCCTTTTAAAGGCAGGTGACCATGGTTAATTGATTGTCAATTGTTCAATTCAGCCATGGCCACCTGCTGCACATTCATTTTAATAAGGCAAGCAGGGAGATCTAACCTCCTAACCCTGCCATCCAATTAAAAACATTAAACACATTATTATTTACAAACCAATCCAAAACAATATTTTATTTAGAAACCCAAAGTAAAACATACTATTTACAGGGGTAGGCTTCAGCCCTGCCACAGCCATTTAAAAGGAACTGTTCTACCTCTTCTCTTCTTTTATATTCAAATGATATACAAATATTGAGACATACGGATGGGTACAACTGGAAGAACATTGGGTCTTTATTTTACTCCTGACTGCCGGCAATGCAACCACATTGAACAATGTTCCTGGAAGACATTGAGAAAGACTTATAGTCTAAACATTTGTCATTGAATTTATTACGTTTCTTTTAGTATTTCTAAATCCTCTGTAGAAAACCATCTGTTGGGGCTTAAAAATAAGAGCAAATGTATCTCCTTTCCTGTCTATAATCTCTGTTTGTAAGCCATGCATTTAGGTGGTTTTGCTGTTCCTGGGTCATTTCACCTGGAGAGTGGCTTCTTTCCTGTCTATAATCAGCTTCTTCCCTTACTGATTGACATGCTTTCAGCCAGTAACTTGCTTTTACCCAGAAGCCACTGCTGAAGTGAAATGACCCAGCAAGTACAAGTACAAACAGATAACCCAAGAATAAGGCATATAAACTGAGTTTCCTTTAAGCTAAGTAGTACCAGATATTATGTTTTAAAATGAAATACAGGTCTGCATGTGATTCTTTCACAACTGCACATTTGAGACCTTTGTAATTAATGGCAGTGCAAAATGCCTAAGATTCCTGGAATGATGCTGTAAGCTGCAATTACTTTAAATATACAATGGGGTGCGGCTGCCCTTGTGAGCTGGATTTGTCATTTAAAGGGAAGTCTCATTTGGGCTTTTTAAGATCAGTTATAATCGTGCACCATACAATCTGTGAAATCTGTGCTTGTTTTTTTCTTCGGTTCTTCTGATTGCTTTGGGCTTGATCTCTCACACTGCAGTTCGGTGAATTCAGGAAGACTTCATCGGAAACAGCTTCTGTACATTAAACCTGTGACAGGACCGGATCAATTAATCTAATTGAGTTCCTTGCTAATGGATTCAGTATAAAGACCTGAAAGTGATTTTTAAATTGCTTTGCTGCAACAGCTGTATGTGTGGACCTAATGCTTTTCAGTTGGCCATTATACTTAAGGCCCTGTTTAAATTGCAGAAATTTTCTTTAAAATTCACGGCACTGTCACAGGTAAAGTATCATATTGCACAGAATGTGCACGGAAATGTAAAATAAATTAGGCGTACAGTGTATTTATTTTTGAAACAGCAAATATATAGATAAATGCACTGACATCAAAATTAACATCAAAGTTACTCAAGCACTTTACTATAGCTTGTGAAATGGTGTTGTAATTAACAGCCTGTAGGTAAAGTGTATCAGGTAAAGTGGACAGCTTTCAGTTTTAGTACTTCAGGTGCATGTTCACCATTTACTGTAGGTCTTGCAAAACAAATAAAATGTTAACCCATACTGATCTTGTGCATCTGTCTACTCGTCAGTATGACCAGTGACAAGCAACCAGACTGTTTTACCAATTCCATAATCTCCTGCTTGTGATACTCAGCAACTTTAGGTAAGTATTCACATCCCGACCTGTGAGGGCAGTCTATAAAGGAAACAGAGTGCCCTGGACTGGATGGCCAGACAATTCATTCCCAGGGTTAGATGGAAGTCGGCCAGCTAGAATGGGGATGGAACTACGGTACATTAAATCATCGACCCGGAAGGGAAACGATGTGGCAGCCACGGATTGGAGGAGTGGTTGCAACCGTAAACCAAGGCGGTGTGATTGACGGTATATAAGGGGACGTAGCGAGGTGATCTGTTCCTTTGTTATCGTGAGTGTTTTTTTTTTTTTGTCGAGTCTAAAATACTTGTTTGTTGTTATTAGATGGCTAACACGATCCGGAGCTGTTGCTACAGGCCAGCACCCGGACAACACTGCACTTGAGTCACGATTAACTGTATTTGCACCACAAGCACTACAGCACTCACTATGGACTTGTGATCATGTTTGTGTTTATTGTTGGTGATATCTGGACTATTATTTCGGGACTGAACCCATGGATTAAACGGAGCAATACACCACACTGTGTACTGCCTGTTATCATTTATTGTTTACTGTTGTCATCAGACTCTGGATTACAAATAAATAAACCATCATTTCAACAGTACTTTGTTGTTTGTCCTTGTCTTGAGCACTGCATCACCCCTACACCTGCGCACTGCAAACCACTTTGCCACACAGTGCAAAATGCATTCACAAAACAAATGCAGAGCAGCATTCAGTCACAAAACAAATAGCAGAACAGCATGCATTCACAAAACAAATAGCAGAGCAGGATGCTGTAAAGAATGCAGCTGTCAAATACAGTGAGGCGATCCCATGGACTTCAACAGTACATTTGAAGTGATTATTTAAATTAGTAGTAATGTAAAGTAAAAAGGAAATGACTGAGTATTTGTTTTAGATATGCATAACTGTTTTTTAGTGTTATGCTCCATAGAGAATATCAATGTTGTGTGCATCCCTGGTTTAAACTATCCCAAATTAATGACTTGTTAATTGCACTGTTAGTGGAGAAGCAGTGTTGTAGTTGTGTCGAAGTGGAAAAAATGTTTAACAAGAGAGCTACACCAAATTAAAACAATTCCCCCTTGTTTAAACATCTTCAGAGGGTAGAATAACACAATTTGAAGTATCACTCAGGTGAATCACTGTTTGTTTAAGGGCTGGGTCAGGTTTGCTTCAATTCAGTTGCTGACAGTGTAAATTACACCTAATTAATTAATTAGGGTTTACTTTCTGAAAGCAGTTTGTCATCTTTAAAAATTATTTTTCCCACGTAGATATATTAGGAAATGGATACATGAAACCCAGTTCTGCTCTGCATGAAATCCAAAATATTCCTGTTTGTTTCATGCAGAATTTTTGTAAACTAAAATGTTCATATAATTAGTGATTGATAGATAAGGCAATGGATTTCACTGTATGAATCAGAGAGCCATGTGTTATAAAAACAAGCTCTGCAGTTTGGTGTGTCTGATTCACAGCTCTGCTGGTGTGCTTGTAGCAGAGGTTAGAGGTGACACATTCAGCTCAGGAAGATAATAATCACCTTATTTACAATGAGTGTATTATAAGACAACCTTCTAAAATATATCAACGCTATACCATCTGGAAGTTGGTTACTTATTCCTAGTTCCTTATTCACGTTGACAAAGCAGCGTGTCCTTTTTCTGTGTGTTTTAACTCACTTACACATCTTGCGCAACATATATATTTGTACCATTTAAAAGATAATGACTCCCTCGTTCAAGAAAAAAACGAAAATATGAATTACAAATTTGCTCACTAAATATCTAGGTATTCCTAGATATGCTATCATCCTCTCTGCAAAAATTGTTTTGAAGAAATGTAAACGTACATTTAATTGTTTTAGGTTTTATTTCTTTTTGTAGCAGGATATTAATCCAGTTTAATAAATTATGGACCCTCTTTTAACAGACCACCTGTGTTAGAGACCACTATTTGACTGTCCTTGAGTGGTCACTTAATACAGGTTTGACTGTATAAAACATGTTAACATACAATATTTAAAAGTACACTTGTAGCTAATATCTGCATGTAGCATTGCAATTTACTATTTAATTAATTAAATAATACAATATTAACATTAATTGTAAATGTATAGCAGGTATGTTTTCAATAACAACAATAATAATAATAATATAATAATATTTTCAATAACAACAAACACAGGATTCATTAATCTTACAGTTGAGTTCCCTTAACAAACTGCATACTTAAGTACTGGATCCAGATTCAATGTAGACAGAAAAATTCAATATTAGTTCATAATAACAGTTGATACTTTAAGTTTTTCCATTAAAATATGCTTTGCATTTCAACAAAAGTTGTGAATTTATTGTAAATTAATTTATTGAAATTAAAACAGAATTTATTTTTCACTTAAGTCTCAGCAGGTTTGATGGATAGTGAGTTGGACAGGGACCCTGATAGAGAGAGCGAGACAGGACGAGAAAGAGAGCTGGCAGTGAATACAGCCACTTTTTTGTTCCCATGTCAAGCATTAATTATAAAGTATTATAATTATTAGTTTATTAAGCAGACGACTTTATTCAAGGCGACTTACAGAGATTAGGGTGTGTGAACTATGCATCAGCTGCAGAGTCACTTACAACTACATCTCACCCGAAAGACAGAGCACAATGAGTCAGTGGCTGAGGTGGGATTTGAACCGGAGACCTCCTGGTTACAAGCCCTTCTCTTTAACCACTGGACCACACAGCCTCCGTGGATTTTAAACCCTAAACAAAATAAAATAAAATTATTGTCAGGTATAATTAATCGTGTATTGAAATCAGTGCAGTGCAATGGCACCCAACCCACCCTCACTGCAAAAAAACAAAAAAAAAAGAACATCTTGTTATTTTTTAAATGGAAATGAACAACCATTCTTGAAAAAGAATTTTGAAAATACTTCTGCAAGCACCAATGCCCTGCAGTCAACAATAAAAGACAGACTTGCAGTTGCTCCTACCCCTATGGACATGACAGTGGCAGCAGCTCCCATCTGCACACCAAATGAAGTCATTTGTGCTCTAACATAACCAGAAGATTGTTACACAGGATTCACCTGTTCGTGACGGAAAAAACAACAGTGGAACAACCAATCCAGCCTCATCTGGATTCATATCCTGCTACAAATGGTTGCCATTTCAACAGTAGATGGTTCTCATTGTACCCCTTCATTGAATACTCAACTGTATTATTATTATTTGTTTATTTAGCAGACGCCTTTATCCAAGGCAACTTACAGAGACCAGGGTGTGTGAACTATGCATCAGCTGCAGAGTCACTTACAATTACGTCTCACCCGAAAGACGGAGCACAAGGAGGTGAAGTGACTTGCTCAGGGTCACACAATTAGTCAGTGGCTGAGGTGGGATTTGAACCGGGAACCTCCTGGTTATAAGCCCTTTTCTTTAACCACTGGACCACACAGCTGTACAGGATTCTGTGTTTTATTTTCCAAGCTGTCACTTTGCAACAGAAAGCACAATTGGACCAGGAGAACAATTCAACAACAGAGCATTCATTGAGCGTGGCTTTAAGAAATGGAAGGATTTTAAGACTGTGTTACAACAACATGCACTCAGTACTAGGCATCAGAGGGCTTTCATTGCATGGCAAGACTATATGAAGACAAGGAGGACCAGTTCAGCATGTGTTGTAGACCACCCCATTTCCAGTCGACAGGCTGCCATAGCTGAAAATCGACAGCATGTTGAAACATTCTTAAAAGTAACGATACTCTATGCAAGACAGGGTATTGCTTTTAGAGGGCATGATGAAAAACAGGACTCCAGTAATAAAGGCAAGTGGACAAGTGTACATTCAGTATTTGTTGCATAAATAAATGAAAACATGAAAATTGTAAGACTAGCAGTGTATTGGACATCCCAAAAACATCTGTCCAAAATAATTGCATCTTTTTCTAAAAACATGATCAACTTTATTCACACCCTGTAAATTGAAATGAAATGATTTTGGACAGATATGTTTTTGCAATGTCCAGTACTGCTAGTCTTACAATTTTTATGTTTTCATTTTTTTATGCAATAGTGAAAATACACTTGCATTTTTTTTTTTTTTTTTGCTAAAACCAGCTTTCAGTTACATTGTATCTAGGGTATGAATAATTTTGGCTACTACTGTATATTATATCCTGAACAAATATGAATGTAAAAAAGCCTTTTTTCATTAGTGAGTCTGCATACCACACTTTAAAATTTGCTAGTTACTCCTGTGCTGGTAATTCATATTGTAATTAGTTTGGTGTGGTTTATATAACAAAAAATAATACATTATCAGAGAAAATGCTTATGTAATAAGGGACACGCTGATTTGTCAAAATATTGCCAATGAGGAACTGGGAATAAGTAACCAACTTCCAGGTGGCACTGTATTTTCAGATCTGTACTTTAATGTCAAAGCTGTCAAGTTTCTAAAATGAATGGGGATGCAGGTACATGCTGTAACAATTATGTGTGCCAGTAAGAGAATCACTGAAGGAATCTCCCTCAGGTCTCAGTGTACTCCCATAACAGGCAGATAACTTCAGTGTGCAGGTAGCTCTGTTACCTTTACAGCATGAAGCTCTGTTACCTTTACAGCATGAAGATGCAGAGGTTGGAGAAGAGATTTCTTGGTCTCATAGTCGTAGTATTACTTCTAATCGGAGCCTTTTTTTTAAAATATGAGGGAGATTATCTAGACCGGTGAGTTACCTATATATATATAGAATTTCAATTATGTTTTTCAAGCATTTCTACATACAAACGTATTAACGCAGGCAAACATTTCTTATGTGTGGTTCAGAGTAGAAAGTTATTAATAAACAACCCAGACTTTAAGTTTCGGGAGACTGCACCTGTGTACCCGTTGACTGTATTTCTGAAATATATTAATATAGAACAGCTACATTATTTCTTTATTGATATTTAAGTTTCGGTTTAGCTTTCTTGATTATTTGAGCCCGCGCGATGTTGATGTTCAGAGCAGAGTTCTGAACGGAAACTTAACAGCAACTGTGTTCCGCACTATTTCATGATGACGTTATTTTCAGCGCGAGAAATATAAAACGGGAAACATACAGAGGACTTGGATAATTAAAGAAGGCGCTTTAAAGGCATAAATATCGTGGATGAGGCAGCGAAAATCTTAATTTCACCACCATCAAAAATAAAACAAGGGAACATATTAAATTATTTGTGCAGGAGCCACTCTGCACAGCAAAGCAAACAAAAAAACCAAAAAAACCTGACAAGTTTAAACGCAGTGGCTTTGATAAGCATACACAAAGACAGAACTAACACCGTGAATGTTGGAAAAAAAATATGGACATGTTTATAGCAAAGAATTAGCGCAGAGAAGCCGACTCTGGGTGTGCTAGCGAATGTTTACATTCGTCAGCTATAGAAGACTGTTGAAGCATTTGTTGCCATTTCATGCAATTTGTATCCGAATCCGTAATTAACTGTCTGCAGATCTTATAAAACAGCTAGCCTTTAGGTAGGCTGTTAAAGCTAAATAAATACTTTGTAGACAACTGTTTAATATTCTTTATCAATATATTATTTATCAATGTAAATGCTATACATGGTCATTTTTCTTTTTGTTTTGTTTTACAAAACAAACATTTAATGTGTTTTGAGGTAAATTAAACGATGTTTGTGGGATCCCACATTCAGATAACAAGCTCGCTGTTATTATTATTATTATTATTATTATTATTATTATTATTATTATTAGTAGTAGTAGTAGTAGTAGTAGTAGTAGTAGTAGTAGTAGTAGTAGTAGTCGTAGTAGTCGTAGATGGGTTTGTATAATTTCTGGTGGTGCCTAGCAGGGGTCAGAGTCGTTGTCTGTCCGTCGCCCCTATACTGTACTTGCAGTCCGATAAAAACAAACAAAAAAAAATTTAAACAAATAATGTATGGCTGGATTGGAAACAGTAAACCGTTTAACAGTTTCTCTATATTGTATAAAACCACTACCGTAAGAAAAAGTTATTGTGGTTGTACTTAACTATCTATTTCTTAGTAGACTCCCTTATCCAGTGCGACTTACAATTGTTACAAGATATCATATTAGTTTTACATACAACTACATTATTTTTTACATACAATTACCCATTTATGCAGTTAGGTTTTTACTGGAGGAATCTAGGTAAAGTACCGTGCTCAAGGGTACAGCAGCAGTGTCCCCCACCTGGGATTGAACCCACAACCCTCCGGTCAAGAGTACAGAGCTCTAACCACTACTCCACACTGCTTGGCTTGGCTTGGCTTGGCTTAGCTTGCTGTGTCTGTTGGGAGTGCTTGCAGCGTGTGGAGCTCTCAGAGAGAGAGGGGTTCTCTCCCCTGTTGTTTTTTTCATTCTTTTCTTTTCCCCACTTTTCATCCTTTATTTATGTTATAGATTTAACAAATAAAAGAAGCGGTAATAGTTGGGTCTTTTTAACGGCCGTGATGGCCAAAGTCGGGGGAATCCCGAGGGGATCACTTCCTAATTTTGAACATATGACACAGAGAAATGGCATACAAATTGTAGTGGATGTGTCTGTCCCGGTTGAGAAATGTGTGGTAGAACTTGGAAAAGTAATTGGGTGAGAGAATATCAAGTTGGCGTCATGGATGAATAAGGTTGTAGTTGTATTTTTGAGCAATGAAATGATAGTTTCCGAAATGGTTCAGCAAGGTTTGGTTATTGACGGAGTGTTAGTGTCTGTTCTGCCTCTGGCGGCTCCCGCTAGGAAAATAACAATTTCCAATATTCCGCCTTTTCTGAAAAATGAACTTATAGTGAGAGAGCTAAGTCGTCATGGTAGATAATGTCAGGCATTACAATGATTCCTCTGGGTTGTAAATCCCCGGAGTTAAAGCACGTAGTTTCTTTCAGGAGACAGTTATATATGCTGCTGAATGACCCGACTGGAGAGCTGAATGTAGCTTTTAGGTTTCAGGTGGAGGGTAGCGAATACGTAGCGTTTGCTGCTTCTGATACAATGAAGTGTTTTAAATGTGGCCGTAAAGGGCATATTGCGAAGAACTGTAAGAGGACTGAAGGAGAAACTGATAGCGAGGGGGAAGAAGTCATTGAGGTGAGAGAGAGCGTAGCTCAGCCGGGGAGCCAGGTTGATGGACCTTCGGATCGCAGCGCTGTAGATAGTATTAAAACGGAGAGAGAGACTGAAAAAGTCAACCCTGGTTTGGTTGAGTCTGGTGTGGTAGATGGGGAAAGTGAGGTGTAGGAATCGTCTAAAACACCTGTGGTGGGGGTGGTAGTTGACGGACAGGTTGGTGAGGGGAGAGAACAGGTTGTGGAAAGCTTTGAACAGAATAAAGCCGAAGGTGCAGTTTTAGTGTTAGAGAGGGAGAGGGAAGTGGGTGAGTTTAAACTCCCTAAAGGGAAAAGAAAGGCTAAGAATAGGCCTAGTTTTGCAGCAAAACGCAGCCTCGTTTCTGAGGATGGAGTCAATCAGGCTGATAAATCAGTGAGTGAGTTATCAGAGAGAGTGGACTGCGCTCAAATGCAATGCGCAACAGGCAGTGGTGGCGATTTTAGTGAAGACGGGGGCAGTGATACTGACTCATCGGTTAGCTCTGATCTCTCGGCTAGTCAGCAAGCGAGAGGGGGGTATAGTGCTGAAAGCATTCGGGCATTTTTAAGCTCCGTTAAAGGGAAAAGAGGGATTGAAGTTATTGATCATTTCCCTGATTTAAAATTGTTTTTAAATTCGGCACAGCAAATTAGACGTAATGCAGGTGTATTGGGAATGGAGCAAAGGGAAAGAGATCAGTTAAAAAATATAATAAGTAAAGTTCGTGCCTCTCTAAAAAAGTAATGATGGATAAGTCTACACAGGCATTTTTCTTTTTTTATGTGTACATTTTTATTAGTGTGTGTTTTTTCCAGTGTATTTCTCCTTTAAAACCTATAATGCAGACTCTTAATATAGGAACTTTAAATATTAATGGGGGTAGAGATTGTGCAAAGAGAGCAGCTCTGTTTGAATATTTAACCCAAAAGAAAGTTAATGTTGCCATGCTCCAGGAGACCCATACAGATGATAATAATAAATCTGAATGGATTCGGGATTGGGAAGGGGAGGTTATTTTTAGTCATGGAACGAATTTTAGTGCTGGAGTTGCCATATTATTTGCAAAGGGGTTTAAGTATGACTCTATCAATGTAAGTGAGGTTATTAAAGGGCGCTTGTTAATAGTGCAAGTATCGGTAGAAGGGAGAAAGTTAGTATTTGTTAATATTTATGCACCAAATGATGGGAGAGAGAGGGTGCTGTTTTTTCAGAATCTCAATGGAGTTATTGCCCAGAGTCAGACTGAAGAAGTGGTTTTAATAGCTGGTGATTTTAACTGTACAGTTGACAACAAGCTAGACAGAAATGGCCCAGAGCCTCACCCCAGGTCAGTTAAGGAGCTGGTCACTGTTTTAACAGCGCAGGATATGGAGGATGTGTGGAGAGTAATGAATCCTGATGTGAAGCAGTATACCTGGGCTAAGGGGAGTGATGGGAATATATGTTTAGCTCGATTAGATACGTTTTATGTTTTAAGCATCAATTAAATTGTTATTCTAAATGTACTATTCACCCCACAGGTTTATCTGATCATAGTTTGGTCAGTTTGAATATGATTATCCCTATTGCACGTGTTTATTCGTCTTATTGGCATTTTAATACTAAACTTTTAAAAGACAATTATTTTTAAAATGTTTCAAATTCTTTTGGGAACGGTGGAGGAGGCAGAAAAAGGCATTTTTATCAATAAGGCAATGGTGGGACGTGAGTAAAATTCAGACCCGACTGTTTTGTCAGCAGTACACTATGAATGCTACAAAGAGCACTAGTGAGGTGATGAGAGAGCTGGAGGAGGAGATTACTGAACTCCATAATGCACTGGAGATCACATACAGTGACAGGCTTTATGAAGACCTGAAGCTCAAAAAGAGGAGTTTGGCTGAGTTGTTGGACTCACAGGTACAGGGAGCATTGGTACGTTCAAGGTTTTTAAAGCTTTCTCAGATGGATGCTCCAACTCAATATTTTTTTTGCATTGGAAAAGAAAGTGGTTCAAAGTAAAGCAATACACTGTCTTAGAACAGTGAATGGTCAGTTGCTGTGTGAGCCTGAGGCTATCAGGGAGCACACTGTGGGTTTCTTTTCACAACTGTACACGGCAGAGGCTGTGGATGGATCTGAGGGAGCCAAGCAGTTCCTCCAGGGGCTAACACAGGTTCCAGAAGGCGAGAAGGAGAAGCTGGAGAGTGCACTGACGTTGCAGGAACTTTCTAAAGCTCTGGAAGGGCTCAACACGGGCAAAACACCCGGAATCGATGGAATACCTGTTGAGTTTTATAAAACTTTCTGGTCTGAGTTGGGAGGTGACCTTTTGGAAGTGATGGAGGAATGCATTGTGGAAAATGAACTGCCACTGAGCTGCCGGCGCGCAGTACTGACTCTGCTGCCTAAGAAAGGGGACTTGTGTCTTATTAAGAACTGGAGGCCCGTAAGTATTCTTTGCACTGACTATAAAATCTTGTCGAAGGCATTGGCAAATAGACTAAGCGGAGTAATGAGCACTATTGTGCATTCAGACCAAACGTACTGTGTACCAGGCCGAACAATATTTGATAATATATTTTTGGTGCGGGATTTAATAGTTGCCTCCAAGCTCTTTGGTTTTAAAGCTGGATTGCTCTCTCTGGATCAAGAGAAGGCTTTTGACCAGGTAGACCACCGGTATCTTTTGATGTTATTAGGTCATTTGGCTTTGGTCCCAATTTTTTGGGAAAAATTAAGTTGCTCTATAGTAGCATTTTTAGTGTACTTAAAATAAATGGTGTATTATGTGCTCCTTTTAAAGTTCAAAGGGGAATTCGCCAGGGTTGTTCTCTATCAGGAATGTTATATTCTCTGTCATTTGAACCCCTGATGGTAAAATTGAGAAAGATATTGAATGGGTTGTCTATCCCTACTGTGACAATGGAGCCTGTTAAGGTGGTGGCTTACGCTGATGATCTTGCTATTTTAGTAACAAATAAGAGAGACATTCAGATAATAGAGGAGAGCTTGAGGGTATTTGAAAGAGTGTCCTCAGCTCGGGTAAATTGGGACAAGAGTAATGCCTTTTAATTGGAGAGTGGGAGGGCAGCAGACCACCGGATTTACCATCAGGGCTTAAATGGAACAGGGAGGTTTTCAGATATTTGGGAGTTCACTTGGGAGAGCAGGGACTGGCTAAAGAGAATTGGGAAGGAATACTGGATCAGGTGAAAGGCCGATTGGATAAATGGCGGTGGCTTCTAATTAAGCTTTCCTATAGAGGAAGAGTTTTAATTATTAATAACCTGGTCACATCAATGCTGTGGCACAGATTAATGTGTGGGGATCCCCCTCCATCTCTGCTGTTTGAAATTCAGAGATTATTGCTGAGCTTCTTTTGGGATGGGCTGCATTGGATAAAGCAGGGGGTGCTATACTTGCCTGTAGAAGAAGGAGGACAGGGACTGATGGACATAAGAAGCAGAATAACAGCTTTTAGACTCCAGTCGCTTCAGAGGCTGCTGTACTGTCAAGAATCACTACCCTGGAGAACAGTGGCTTTTGCTTTCCTTCGTTTAGTAGGGAGGTTGAATTTTGATAGGCATCTGTTCTTATTAGATGGTGGAAAGTTAAATCTCTCGGTCTTGCCTGTTTTTTTATAGGGGATGCTGAATGCTTGGAAGGTTTTAGAATTAACAGAGATTTGAAGTCTGTAGGGTTGTATTGGTTGCTTGAAGAGCCTCTAATTTATAATTCAGCGTTAAAATGCAATCTTTTAGAATCAAAGAGTTTTGTTTTACTTTTAATTTCCAGAGGAGTAGTGAAGGTCGGTGATTTAATTAATTTTGATAACCGAGCCTGGAAAACTGCAGAATCACTAGCAAGTGAGCTGGGTGTGAGATCAGTGCGTGTGATGGAGGGGTTTTAGTGCAGCTTAAAGCTGTTTTGCCTGCAGAGATGTTACAGCAGATGAGTCAGTTGTTCTTAGGAAAAAGCCAGCTGGAGACAGAACCGCCAGAGTTGGACCTGCAAGTTGAACCTGCAGTAGGTCAGACCACTGATATCCCGGGCAGATCCTAAAGTTTGGAGAAGGATATAAGGTTCAGTTCGGGGATACAAAAAAAGAAATGTATCGGATGTGTGTGAAAGTGTTGCATTTTCAAAATTTAAAAAACTTGCCTGATACACATTGGCGAGAGAGGCTACAGGTAGAGGACTCCATCACCCCTGCATGGAGGAATCTGTATAGATCACCAGTTCCTAAGAGAGTGGGGATCTACAGTGGAGAATATTGCATACCATTGTGGCCACCAACTCATTTCTCTCCATCATTCAGCCGGGGGGAGGAGATACATGTCAGTTTTGCTCGATAAGGGAAACAGTTTTTCATTGTTATTTATTTTGTGATCGGTTAAAACCTTTGTTTTGTTTATTGAATGATTTGTTTAGTGAATTGGGTCTGAGTTTTACTCAAACTACTTTTATTTTTGGGGTGAAGAATGCTAAAGGAAATAAAAATCTTTGTCAATTGGCAAATTTTCTACTGGGCCAGGCAAAAATGGTAATTTTGAAAAGTAGGAAAAATAAAATGAATGGAGTTTTAACTGATGCGGTAATACCTATTTTTAAAGTATTGGTAATCTCAAGAATTAAAGTTGATTTTACTTTTTATAAATTGGTGCACCAGCTAGAAAAGTTTCAGGCAATTTGGGCAATTGGGGAGGTGGTGTGTTTGGTGGAAGAATTTAAAAATGTGTTTGTAATTGCTGTAATAGAGGGTTTTGTATGGACATTTGTGCTATTTGTTTTGTAATGTTAATATTGTTTTGATTGTTTGAAATAAAGGATATTAAAAATAAAAAAAAATAAAAAAATCTATCAATCTATCTATCTATCATTGCTTTCGTATGACATAGAACATTGTCCTATAAAATTGTATATTAGAGGATAAACGACAAAGCTCTGCTGAATACAGTAACAACCAAGTGCTGATGGGTCCATAACCCACAAAAGCAAATACTTCCTAAAATTAAATTTAAAAAAAGTAGCTCCTACTTTTGTGATGTTCGAATTGTTTCCAGGTAAACTGACAAAGTTCTCTGTGTTGCAGCTCTGGCCTCCCGTTTAACTTTAAATGATTAAACCAGCATTTCATTTCAAAAGAGCAAGGAGTGTAAACAATACTTCAGAGTCGTTTTCAAGCAACAACACAGACAGAAACAAATAAATGATATGGTACACAATAGGGCTGTCAATTAAGCCTCAAAATAGCAATCGATTAATTGGGCACACAAGTAAATATCGACAATTGTACCACCCACATACATTTTGGCTCTCTTCCCGCGACTGTATTATTTTAATATCATTGCTGTTCAGTAAAAGCTTGTGCACAACAATAACATGACAACGAACATGTTGCATATATGGACTTTATTAAAGAATGCTGGATGCCCTTGGGTAACTGAGTTTTGGGACTGTTTCTAATCGGTGTCCACAGCTGTATAACTTGGCAAAGCTTTGCCTTACACGTCCTTGCTTTTACCTATAAAATGCCAGGTCTGGCTGTATTCAGGAAAGGCTGCTTAGTTTCTTTATGGTCTGCTGTGTTTTCCGATCGGAGTTCCATCTGCGGCTTGGTAAGTTGGCCGCGCCGCTTCACCCAGTGCAATTTAATTTATTTGCTTAATGGTTTGTTGATTGAACGTGCTTTTTAATCTTGCCTTCTGTTTGTTTAGGATGGGCATGTCTGTTTGTGTGTATTGTCTGGAGGTATTCATTGTGTTTGTGTATATATATATATATATATATATATATATATATATATATATATATATATATATATATATAAACATTGTTAGTTAGTGTTAATGTTTTTGATACTGTACACATTTTAAATGGCACACAGAATTATGCTGAGGTGGAAAGTAAATGGTAACGTGATAAACATTTACACTGCAGACTATTTTATATTATTTATAATGACTTTGCCGAATAGAAACCAAATACGAGTGTTTCCAAAGAGATTCCTAAATACTGTCTTTTAGAGGCCTATTCATAGAAGTACTTGCCGACTGTCTTAATAAAATGAATTTCGTTTAAAACTAACGAAAGTCGTCCATATTGCTATTCATAAAATAATCTGAAAATACGGGCGACTGTCTCAAAGCACTTTATGAATGGGTATACATCATTAATGGTGAGAATAGACAGTTATTTTATTATTATTATTTTTGTTTTGTTTTGCAATGCATACAAACACGTTTCCATAGGCACACATAACATTTCCATTCTTAACTGCAGGACCAAAAAATAAAATAAAATAAAATCAACAAAAACTAAACAAAAAGCACTGTAGGAGGACATTTGAATAATACTGTAATTCTATAATAATAATGAAAACTTTAAATTATTATTATTATTATTATTATTATTATTATTATTATTATTATTATTATTATTATTATTATTAATAATAATAAACCACCCTTAAAGCAGGGAATTAATAAGGGGCGAGTTTGTGTTTATGAATCAGTGAAAGTTTCACGCCGTATTGCACACTGTACAAAAAATTGATAGTTTTGAGGTGCCCCCCCCCCCCAAAAGACTCCCTTCAAACACTAATCTCGCAGTGTTTTTTGCAATACCAAGCAAGCCCAAATTTCCCACCGACTGCATCAGCAGCACTGGTATACAGTGTATTGTAACGCTCCATGAAAGTAAACAGGTTCACACAGGCAGTACAGTATTCATCTAAACTGTTTATTGTGAACACAGGTAAACAAAAAGAAAAGGACCGCTGTCAGCCACAGATCACGGAAAATAAATAATACAATAATTGTCTATTCTTAGTCTCTCACTTGCTCTCCGCTTGACAACGCTGTTTCAACATGATTATGCCAGAGAATATGTTCTTGTGTGAGTATATATTTATATTAAACATGTTCCTTCATATAAAGCTACAGATTTGTTTTCAAAATAGGCAGTGTTAATCACGGGTATGTCAAACTGTATAACACAGCAAGTGTAGTAATAAAATAGGTCTTTAAAAAAAACAGTCTGCCGAGGCTGTCGTTAGTTTAGACTTGACTATAGAAAGCGTTCAATAATTCCTAGTTATCGACAGCATTTTGCTGTCTTTCACTCTTATGAATAGCGGGTTGAAGCTCAGGACCGATGAACTTTATGCTAATGAGGTAATCGTTAACCTTTCTCTCAATTCGTTAAAAACATGTCTTCATAAACGAAAATCACTGGGGCTTAACAACGCATCTGAATGATCTCTTATGAATTGCAACTGCCGTTAAATAGGTGGCTGTGGACGAAATCCGATCATGTACTCCTGTTTTCTCATTTCGACAGGCGTTGACCCTTTATGAATAGACTCCTTAATTTGGTGCATGCGTCCAAAGACATGTAATTAAGTTTTAACAATGAATCTGTGGAAGGGTGAGGAATTCACTGACACAAGGGGACAGAAATTTGCAGTGCTAAACACCACTTGGGTGCACTATTTGTTTATGTCCACAAGGTGGCACTGCTGTCCTATTCCCAGCAATGGTAGAAGGCTTCACAGAGTACCTTGGGTACACACGCAGGTGCACGAAACAATAATCAAAACAGAAGGTATATAGAAAAAGAGAAAATAAAACACTATTAACAAAACTACAAAATAAAGGTGCTGCACTATGCAACGTTTCTCCAACTGTCGCTACCCATACGGCCCGAGACTCCGTCCTACACTCCACAGTTCCCTCAACTGCTTCGCTTAAAACTATACTTTCAGGGGTCTGCTCAAGGTTTCCCCACTACTGCTATATTTCTTGTCTTTTCTTGTTTTGTTGTGTTACATGTGGCTGCACTGTTCTCCGTCCGGCCGCAAAGCTTCCGCTGGCTCGTGTATGTCCTATAGGGGCAGATCTGAGGGAACAACAGAGCGTTATTTATAGGTTCAGCAATACCCCAAGGCCCGCCTCTCAGCCACTCAGAGAGAGGTAAATCCAACACACCCTCTTCTCCACCTCTCTGTGTCATCGCCATGACTGACAGGCAGATCTTATGAAGCTGCTGCCCTCTTCCTGCAGCACCATGCATGCGCCAGACAGTCAATACAGATCTCCCGTTACAGAATCCTATAGGTATTCTGTTTTAAAACAGCAGTTTGTCAGTCCCAGACTGTTGTGAAAAAGTATATATTAAATAAATGGGGAAAATGTGTTAATCAGATTATTCTGCATTTTATTGCAACTCTGATACCATTCAGTGAGTGAAAATTGTAGAAGGGGTATATATATATATATATATATATATATATATATATATATATATTTTATAAAGGTTGAAAACCCCTGCTCTAGATAACATTATCATGTAAAAACTACCAATTTTAATTAAAAAAAAATATATATATATATATATATATATATATATATATATATATATATATATATGCAGTATTTCTACAAATAAATGAATCCAATTTAACAACTACACCAAAATATTGAAGCAGGATATATATTAGGGGTTTGCACACCCCCCCTCCCCCCGAAATGAATTATTCAAGGACGTGGAGCAATAAACAATATCAGCCATGTGCAAAAATCTCGATCCCTCACCAGCACCCCTACCTTTGACTGAGGAGCCATGTTCAGGATCCTTGTCACCGGGGAGGGTCTCTTTGACTACGTAGTCCACTGGTGACATGATGGCTTTGTTGACCAGTGCGCTCTAAGTGGCATGCTCTGTACCGTGTATTTTGGTTCATTATTACAGTTGAACATTTAATTTACAGTATGTAAACAGTGTTTTTGTTTTTAAATTAATGGACAGTCTTTGTTAGAAACCCCTTTTGTTTAGGAGGTGCTAAGTAGAATTATTTTTATCAGCTATGGCATCGGCCATATGACCTTGTATAAGCCTGATCTCGTCTGATCTCAGAAGCTAAGTAAGGTTGGGCTTGGTTAGTACTTGGATGGGAAACCACCTGGAACATCAGGGGCTGTAGAAAGCTGATATAGTCCCCCTACTGGACATTAAATAGGACTGTTCCACTAAGAGAAAGGACCTCCTGGTGAATCTGTTCCTGGCTCTTGCTAAACTAGCCGTTTACAAGACCAGGAAGTGCAAAATCACCAGGGAGGGTCTCTGATTACAGAGCCATGTTCAAGGCCATGGCCCAGTCCCCGGTTAATTTAGAGTGTGGCAATGCGGAGTCCACTAGCGACATGACTGCTTCTGTGGGCTCTAAATGGCGTGCTCTGCATAGTTACTTTTGGTTTATTTTTGAATTTATATATTTCATTTATAGTATTTAAACTGTTTTTTCCCCTTTAAAATTAGTTAGTTGCCAGTTTTTGTTAGCATGCCCTTTCATTTAGGGGTGTGTGACAGCGAAAGAATCAACCTTGGTTATAAATGTCCTTCCCGGCCTGTGACGGCGCTGTGTAAAGGAAACAGAGTGCCCTGGACTGGGTAGTCTGACAATTCATTCCAGGGAAAGGTGGAAGTCGGCCATCTAGAAAGGGGGTGGGGCTACGGTACACCCCCTTTCTCCCAGGGGAGACCATATCACCCCCCTAGTGTTCCTGTTCTTCCAGATTTAAGACTACACCACTGCTCATGATATGGTTCCGTAACATCAGCCATAAGTTTTGCAGAACAAGAAACAGTGATCTAAGATGTTGAACATTTTATGATTAAAAAAATTTGAAGTATAAAATGTAATTATGTACCGTTTTTGCCACCCCCTTCAATCTGCTGCCCTAGGTGGCTGCCTGTTCTGCCTATATGGTTACGACGCCCCTGGGTACAGACGCGCAGCCTCCCAAAACGTAAATAATGTTGTTTTTTTTGTTAACAGGATCCTTGCTCTGAACCACACTGAATTCGCTTACACAACAACGATGCCTAATAAAAAATGTTTCCCCACGTTTGTATGTTTGTGTAGGGTGTGGCCCAGAGGGAGCGTGCACATATTTTTTTTGGTCAGAAAGTGAGGGCCTCTCAGAATGTAGTGTAACATTAAATTATCCAGAACTGTCAGCAGATAGTCTTTAAAAACACATTTAAAAGCAATTCTGATTCTACTGATACAGTTCTTAAATTAGCAACGAATAAAAAATAACTGAGCATTTGTGTGATTTGTAATTGCATTGGATGCATTATGCCCTCATAATTGAAAGGAATAGAAAAAAACATGCATGATTAAAATAGCCAGAAAATAACCAAAACACCAATAAAATTAGGAATCACACAAATGCTGTTATTTATTTGTCACCAAGAACTGTATCACCTGGCAGTGTCGCGGGGTACTCTGGCAGTGGCAAGGCTGGGCACTCCAGCAGTGGCAATGCAAGCAGCGATGCTGGGCACTCTGGCAGTGGACGTACATCTGGCTTTTACCATGCTCCCTTCAGAAACAGGTGTAGTGGCTGCTGAGGCTGGCCTGCTGAATTTGGAGCCTGGGGAAGCTCCCTTCCGGCTCTGAAGACAACAACGGTTCCTCCCCCTTTAGCACTGGAGATGTCAACAGCTCCTCCCCTTCCGGCTCTGGAGACGCCAGCGGGCCCTCCCCCTTTAGCACTGGAGATGTCAACAGCTCCTCCCCTTCCGGCTCTGGAGACGCCAGCGGGCCCTCCCCCTTTAGCACTGGAGATGTCAACAGCACCTCCCCTTCCGGCTCTGGAGACGACAACGGCTGCTCCCCTTCTGGCACTGGAGATGGCAGAGGCTCCTCCCTCTTTGGCTCTCGGGATGACAGTGGCTTCCACTTTGGCATTCGGGCAGGCAGCACCTTCCTCTCTGGCGCTAGAGATGGCACCGGCACAGCCTCTCCTCCCCTTTCGTTTTAGGGCAGGCAGTTTGGTCTTCTCCAGCCTTCGGGAAGGTAGCTCCTCCTCTTCCTCTTGGAGGGGGCAGCATACCACCTTGTGAACTCCCGCACACATGGCACAAACCTTGATCCTTGAGGCCACAAGGAGGTCCTCCAGCCTGCCCTCACACTGGATTCCAGCAGATCCAATTATGTTTGTTATTTATTTATTTTTTAAACTGCAGTCCTGCTCTGGGTCACAAGGGGCACTATCTCACTTCCAACACCACATGTGACATGGTAGCATCACGGCTGGCTACCGGCAAGAATTAGACCCAGGCACAGAAGGCGGCAGTTTTAAGCACATGTTTATTTAACAAAATAAAAGAAAACACAAGAACAAAATAGACATGGCACGAGGGCCAAAATAAAAGGTTTAAACAAAATAATAACTATGTGTAGGCTGGGCATTAGCCTTCGCTACCACGTTCACAAACAATATAAAAATCACAGCACAAACTCACCCCCAAACTCATCCAACAAACAAAGGGTTTCTGGATCTTTTTATACATGTGGCCACACTTATGATTGCTGGCAGGGACAGATTTAACCCCATCCTTGCCAACCTTACATTCCCACACACATACTATTTACAGCAGGACTTCTGCTCTGCCTCAATCGCATCAATTTTTTGGGGTCGGCAGAAACTCCTTCTTCTGAGAAAACATATCCATAGAACTCTAACTTGCTTATACTGTACTCACATTGTGCCTTGTTGAGGGTGAGATTCCTTACCTGCAGTCTCTTAAATACAGCCTTCAAGCTCCTGTGTTGCTTTCTCTCTCTCAACACAAGAGTTCATAACTGCCTAAAAAAGCTAATCTCTTCTCATCATTACTTCTTATAGTGCATGCATATGTTGTTTATGGAAATATTGTAAAATATTAATTTTAATTTCCCCTTTCCACCATTAAAATAGGTATGTCATGGTGGCTCCCGTTTCAAAAAACCAAGACAAAACAACTTTAGGAGAAAAAGCAGCCGCTTCTCTAAGATCTATAGTGATGAGCCTGAAGCCACGTCTCAAACCCACTGTGGAAAAGCAAGCCACGCCGGTGATTGTGCCCAAACCCACGACAAAGAAGTCTACCGTAGAAAAGCTAAGACCACAGACCCCAAAGAAGCCCTTGAGGATCGCAGACTTTATACTCTACCCCAAGTGGGACACAGAGGAGGACTACCACCGGGACCCTTCTGCAAAAAAGACAGTAAGAAAAGTGTTCTTACAAATTCTTATTTCTAATGTAAAATACAGTGATGTTCTGGAAGGGTGATGGGTGTAAGGAAAATGCATAAGAAAAGCAGATAACTGTAAGATGATAACTGTAAGAAAAAAATCAGCACTCCTGTATGCTTGTTGGAGCTGGTGGCTTTTATTAACTGGTCATGGTGGTTTAAGAGCTGGTAAAGCTTGTTCAACACTGTCAAACAGTCATTTAAAAATCCCTTTACTGTAAATCTCTAAAGGCAATCAATTGTTGTCTATACACCTTAATCAATGCGGTTAACATGCACGCTTTATAATTAGGGACCTACCTAAATCGCGATTTCGCGGAAATCGTGAAATTCAACTCTTAGGGGCCAATGCATACAAACAAGTTCAGAGAGGAAAAATAAAACTTGTTTAAATGAACTACTGCACAACGCAAGCGACGCAAACTACGTATCTTCCTTCTAGATAGCCCTTTTTTAATTCTTCGCCGTCCCGTGTGCATTGCACTTAAGCAAAAAACAAACAAACAAAAAATGTCCACAAGTAACATTTACAAAATAATTTCTCCAAAGCAGTTAACGTTCTTGTTTACTATTCAAATGACAAAGTTTTAATCAGCCTATCAGTGCGTCTTTATTGCTTTTATGTGACCTGTACTGTGCAGGAGGGGGCGGGACAAAGTTGGTGCTGCATTGTTTTGATTTAGGTTGCTAAAATCTAGTTTTCAGCATTGGAGGTAAAATAGTAGAAATGGACCACAAAGAAAGCAAAGTATATTTCGGCTGATGATCGTTTCAAGATATTTTCCAAAGAAACTGTACATGCAGACTGAGGTAATTGTTTTCCATATCTTAATGTGTATTTGGAGAAAATACGATCGATCGCTATTTAGCTTCAGAATCACACATTAAACAAAAGGCTACCACAGAGGCTGCTGAACAGAACGTAAAATAAACAGCTTTCAGAAACCAAACTGGAAAGTCAGCCCAGACTAAAAGTATTCCTGTCTGCTAGTTAAATCAGAACTAAAACGATCCAGCACAGCCACCTCGCTTCAACCTGCTGCTTACAATTGGAATTTTAGACCCGAATAGCCACGTCTTCTTTGTTTTGACACGGTACTAATAAAATAAATTATTGGATGGGACAAATAACATGACAACGAACGTGCTGCATACATTGACTTTATTAAAGTATGCCAGATGCCCTTGTGTAACAGAGTTTTTGGGCTGTTTCTAATCGATTTCCACATCTGTATAACTTGGCAAAGCTTTGTCTTAACTTCCAACCAATTCAGCGGATGCAGACGTGCAGTCAATGTATTATGAGCAAGTCAACTGCTGGGTGATGCTGCATGCTCGCCTTTAACAAATGACAGCACTCTGTTTTAGTAAGGAAGCAAGTACCACTATTTTTAGGCTTTATAGTGTTCCGAAATAGTCTACTTATGTTTATTTAATGTTTAAACAGGTCCGCGAAATGTCCGCAAAACCCTAATTTTATTCCGCAACATACCCGTGAAAAATACGTAAATTTACCGCAATTTAAGTAGACCCCTATTTATAATATATCAGCTGTTTATAAAAATCATCAACTCAACAGTGTCTCAAGTGTCTACCGGTACTGATGTTTTATAGATTAAAATAGGGGCTCCCTATTCATGAAATTGAATACTTAAAATGAAGGGTGTGCAGAGAAACCATTACTCATAATCGTACTCGGAAAGCAACACTACAGATGCTCTCATGACGTCACTGGGAGGAGTGACGGGGCCGAATGCAGGAAGGGCTATGAAATTTTCACTCCGACAGTGACCTGACAAGTTTGGTACGATTAATATTGTTCCACGAATCAAAAAGCATCATGAGATGGAAATACACATCCTAATCTCCTGTAATCCTGTTATAAGTCTCGTGTTAATTATGCTTATCGCATAACTTCAGAACAAATAACGCAGAGCCAATGAAACTCGTATAAGATAATGTAACAAAAGTGCACTACTCAAGATTTGTTGCCCCTTTAAACAAACACAGACCCAGGACACAGGAAATGGAGGTTTAAAGCGCTCTTGCGCTATTTTTTTAATAATAACAAAAACAAAAATAAACAAAACAAACACCTAGCTCTTTCTTGAGCACTAACTAAACACCACACGGGAACCTAACTATAAAACAGGACAGCTAAGCTGTTTACCTGGAACACAAAAACAAAAGATTCAAACAAAACAAAACCAGACAGGTTTACACTACCTTTTCTTGTCATTCACTTGTGCACACTAACAAGCAGGCTCACCACACAGCAGCCTCAAACAGACTGGCTGCTTTCTTTAAATACCCTGCACCTGGCTCTAATTTTCAATGATAGCCAGGTGCAGGGGATCATTACTAATTAAACAATCAACAAAATGAAATTAAACAATTAAACAAATGAAGGCTTTTCAGCCTGTGACCTTCTGGGAGATGTAGTCCTGTTGTTTCCCCCAGGACTACACTCTCACAATAAAAACAAAACAAAAACAATAACCAGGGCACAGAGTGATATCAATGCTTTTCCACGACTGTCAAAAGTATGTTATTAGGAATTTCACAACATACCTCTCTGAATTCTCAAAACAGAGAAATATGTTTTTTACTGTACATTCTGTATAAATATCAATTACAAGTACAATGTGTTGAGATATACACATCTCCAGACTATCGCTGATAAAACCACTGAAATCTCAACATCAAGCAGAACATCCACCAAAGGTACTTCTCTTATTATAATTATAGCAGCTACAACCTCTCTCTGAAAATGGCATTGATTTTGAGTTAAAAATTGTATATCTTTTACCAGACATTCAGTATTTTGTTTTAAATTAAAGTTGTGCAAATGTTACTGAGGTTTTTATTAATATTACAGTGAAACTAGTGATTCTGATGATCGCATTGTTTTTCCGAATGTATAATAAAATAGTCGGTTGTTTGTGTGCAAAAAATAGCAGGCTAAACAATACAAGTTTAGATGCCCTGAATGGCTTCCTCTTGTTTGTTCATTTTCTTATGTTCTTATATTCTAATATATAAGTCAATGGATTTTTACATGGATTTTTTTCACAACAAACTGTTGCAAACTTTATTTTGGTGTAAAAGACCTTGATAATTCTATTCTGCAGGGTTTTGCAAATGAGTACATTTACTGTATAGAAGTATCTTAACACTTACACTGTTTTGGGAACACTGTTTTGGGAACTTCTCCTTTTTAACCTTATCTCACATCCCTAGTATCCACTACATTTTCTCAATGTTTCTGTTACAGACCTGCCCAGAGTCTATAAGGTCCAGGTCTGCTGAAATTGATTGGTTTAAGCAGCTCTTCATCCCTGACATCAGCCTCTTCATGCACAAAGAGCACTTTAATGATGAGGAGTGGAAGAGGCTGGAACATTTCAACCCTCCATATGGATGGATGGGGACTAATTACACAGGTGAGGAATGAGCTTGGAAATGGTTCCGTCACACCTAGGGCCTTCCTAGGGATGGTGTGTAGCCATACTACCTTGATTTGCACACTTGGTCTTGGTTAGTACATTGATGGGTGACCTGCATGGAATACCAGGATCTGCAATGCATGACGTGGTGTTGGTGTCAGAGCAAGTCTCCATCACAGCAAGGGCCTCTGTAAAGGTCTATCCCTGCAGCCTGATCTTATTAGATCTCAGAAGCTAAGCAAGGTTACCCCTGGTTAGTACTGGAATGGAGCCTGCATGGAAATCAGCTGCTGCTAGAAGCTAGAAGTGGTGCTGGTGGCTTAGTGAGAATTAATTTCCTGTCCTGTTCATTTTTCTTTAGAAGTCAAACAGGCTGTGGAATTGATACCTGGGCTAAAGGAACAGAAAGTCCTGCTCAGCACCAAGAGGAATGACGGTTGTATCCGCTGTGCCGCTGTTGGGAATGGAGGGATCTTGAACGGCTCTCGGAAGGGTGCTGAAATCGACTCGCATGATTATGTATTCCAGTAAGAAGTGCTCTAAAAGTATTTGCTAATCCAGGGTAGGGTCTTAGAGAAGTTCTGTTAAAGATACATGTTTCAGCTACTTCAGTAGAAGAACCGCAGGGCCATTGTCAGCTCAACCATGACTATATTTGATCTCATAGAACCATCAAACACCTGATTATAAATCTGATTATTATTGTCTGTTTCAGGAGACATATCTTATCTAACATAATACACAAAAAAATAAATAATGGAGTCTAAGGCAATAGTTGCATCTGATTGAGAATGTGTGGCCTGACTTCAGTGAGGAAGAAATACAGGGCTATTTTTAAAGAGTTGCCTTTATTTTGTGCTTAAGAGAACTTGAAATATATAACTTAGTTGCCTGGCTCTAGTTTTGTAAAATGAATAGTTAAATGAATACTGATATATACCTAAACAAGCTTAATATTGTATCAATCAGGAGAAAAGGAGCAACTTCCGTAATGCCAAGCACAGCCTGGTTTATATATACTGTATGGGGCTGGGCACTCTAATAGGATAATAAATATTGGGGGAAAATGAACAAAACTAAAAGGGTTTAGAAAGACTTTTGCTCTAAATGATTTGAAATGCCTGCCAGTCATCTAATGTTCTAATGCAGAATAGAAACGCAGTTGATGAGTGTTTAAGAAAAGCACGCTTGTCTCTCATTTATCAATCATGGATTTGTATTATTATGCAGACCAATTTTTGAAAATGTATTTTATTAACAGAATAACTCAATTTGTCCCTTTTTAGTGTCACCTAGCACACACTGTTTATATTTATATAAATACGCATATAGACCGATGTGTTTGTGTTCCTGCAGAGTGAACAGGGCTGTTATCAAAGGCTTTGAAGATGATGTTGGAGTGAGAACCTCATTTTATGTCCACACAGCTCAAACCATGATCTCGTCTCTCGGGGGTTATAAGGAAGATTTTACCAATGTACCCATGGATAAGGTAAAGATCGAGACTTGATACTAAAAACTTAAGGTCAGATATTCAAATGAGATGCGAGTTTCGTACAGGCGGTTGCAGGGATTTTTTCAACTCAATCCAACCTTGAAAAAAAGTTGTGCCTGCGAGTGAAATTTAAAACGGGCATTGCAGGAGAAAAAAAATACTCTTGCTTTTTTCCTCAAGTCTGGAGGCTGCAGAGTTGTGATTATGCAAGTCCACCTACAAGTGCAAAAGTCAAAAAATGCTTTCCACAAATCACAATGTTGAGGACAAATTGGCTGCACTTGTTTGACAAGTGTGATTGAGTGTGTGCATGTTTGCAATTGGTCAATATGGCATTTTGAAATGGGTTATTTTGAATGCTGACTGAACAACAACAACAACAAAAAACTAAACTTTAAACCTAAAAAAAACTTTAAAATAAAAATAATAAAACCTGTGTGACAAGTTTGTCTCATCCTTGCAATAATGAAAAATAAAAAATAAAAAATAATGAAAAATAAAAAATAAAAAATAATGAAAAATAAAAAATATAAAATAATGAAAAATAAAAAATAAAAAATAATGAAAAATAAAACACTACTGCACTATCGTTGAGTTCATAAAGCTTTGTTTAAATAAAGTTGTTTTGAGCAAAAAAATGAAAATGCAAGCATAGTTGCTTAAAAGTTACATAAATTTGCAAAATCGTTGAATATCTGGCCCAATAAACTTGATTTTCCAGATTGACATAATAAAAGGGTTCTATTTAAAAGCTTAAACTCATGGGTTATTTTAAGACTTTTTTAGATCTGGTATTCATGAGAAAACATCAAGAATCTGAAACTATAATGTTGATGCCTTTGTGTGGGATATACCATTTATATATTGAGAGTGACATTATGGGGGTTGGAGTGATCCTACAGGTCCAGCTTTTCATTATATGTTAGACAGGGGGAACCAAACCACCTTTTAAATCAGACTGAAAGAACAGGCTGGTATGGGCTTGCAATATGATCTGATGTTATCTGATGTATTTGTTTTGTTAATAATAGTTTAAACGCATTCCTGTCACCTCAACACAGCTCAAGAATGATGTCTACTCCCACACATCTGGTCCTCCAGAGAGTCGTTATTAAGATGGCCCCCTGATTCTGGAAATAAAACCGCTATTCATGAAACTTGTCTAGGCTGTTAAGGAGTCTAAACAGTGATTTATAAAACTGTATTTCATACATAAACTCTCTTTAGTGAACCATTCTTTATTTAACTCAGAAGTTAAAGGTTAGGGTCTAGTTTAATATCCCTTTCTGGGAAGAAGCACACTCATATTCATGGCAATGAGCAAAGACATTGTCATACGTTAACAAAACTTTCTGTTTTAACTGTGCTGGGAAATAACCCTGGATTGAGACTCTGTGAGCTATACTGAGGCCATAGGGGTTCATTAAACACTAGGAAGCGATAGCAGAACAATGATACAAGTAATCATCTGTAGAATGATGCTGAATGCTGCAATTGTGTGTTGCTTTAAAACAGACTCTGTTCACTTTGCCTTTTGTAGGAAATAAAATACATCATGGTTACAGAAGGTATGAGGGATTACCAGTGGCTAAGAGCGTTACTGCTGAATACTACTGTTTCCAGAGGACCCTATCTTGAAATGAGGTAAGGTTATTATTGTGTCTCTTTATGAATATCATATTTTTTAACCCTTTACACTCCATGCAATTACATTAATTGGTTCCCCCGTGTAAAAAAATGTTATGTCGTAGATGCATTATTGTTGTATAAAATCAAAAGACCAAAGTTCCTTTCATATTATGAAAGTTATCTGGAATAAAAATGCTTCAGAGACTCTTAGAGATGAGAAAATGTGGAAAAAAATAAAAACACAGATGTTGGGATGTTGCATACAAAATTTCAGCCCAATAGGACAAAAAAAAATAAGAAAATAATGTGCGAACATTGTTAGTGTTTTTCAGATTTTTACCAAAAAAGTGCCTTACAGAACATAAGTAACAAAGTAACTATATACAAGAAAGAAATCAGTATATACACATGTGTTTTGAAAAGGGTAAAAACCCTATTTGTTGTGCCATTTAGAAAAACAGTTTCTGTCAACAGTTCTACACAGAGGCACAATCACAGCTTTTACACTTCCAAGGCGTTCTGATGTTCTTCGCTTCTGTTCTTCTGCAATAAGCACAGTTTTGTGAAGTGTCTCACCTAACTCTGTAACTGGCTCTGGCAAGTGATGTATGTCATAGGGAGATACCTGTGATGCTGTCTGCATGGGATGCAGTTCAACTGCCAGTTCATAACCCAAAGTTTCCCAAATTGCTCACAGATCTCTTTGTGTAGAATGATTTTATTTACAGTAACAATATCAACAAAATGAAACAACAATGTTTTGTAACTTTTTTTGTAACATTTTATTACCCTGCTTGTTTGTGTTATCACAATTTTTTTGGACACTATCTGGAAAAAAAACAAATCAAAATAAATCAGAATGGTCTTCACGGGTCTACCCAGACCCGAGGACTCGAGACCCGACCTGTACCGAATGGGTTTTTCGGGTGCAAAATTGTCACACACTTGGGTCGGGTCCAATTGTGTTTACTCAGTAATACACAAACTGTCAATTACTATTAAAGAGGCTCTCTTTGGTACTAAAAATCATTGTTTATAATTCCTGTTGCGTGGATTGGCTTCCCCCAGTAGCACATGACATGGTTTGCAGAGCGCAGCAGCAGACACGTGACCCACATCGAAGGTGTTTCTTTTAGATCATTCTTAAAAGTCGGAGTAATGGATTTGTTTATGAAGGACGTGAAAGAAAAACTTAAGAAAAACAAATTCCATGAACAAAACCTAACAGGAAAATGCAAGTCTGCAGTGTGGGAATCATTTGTTGTTATTGTGGACAAAGAAGGAAAACAAGTTTTGCAAAACACAAATTTTACATCTCAATTCCATTTGCTCCTGTGTTAAGTTTGTAATAAAAACACGCATTTACGAGATCGTACTTTAGTTCATTTGATTTTCACCTAACATATTTATCTTTGTAACTTTTGCACAAACATATGATATATTTAATGTTACAGTCCTCTGTGTAGGTTCATAATGGAATAAACACTGTCTGTAGTTCAGCCAGATTTCCAGGTTGACTGGTAAAACACACACAGCTTTAATACTGTGTCTAGTCAGTGCATATGCTGGGGAAAGAAAAAGCGTGCTACTGTTTTTTTTGGGCCGGGTCAATAACAAGAATTTAATTTTACATTGGGTCGGTAAATAATTGTCAGTTTGTGGTCAGGCCGGGTTGATTAATTTTGACCCATGAAGACCTCCACTGTAGTATCTCATTGCATCCAACTTGGGCGTGGAGCGTGACAAGGTGTGAACCATGGCTGAGTGAGCACAGTCATTGTCTTCTTATCTCATCATCTGCCTGGAGCCTGGCGCTGATCAGTCTGCCACACCCTCTGTAAAACTGGTCCAACAGGTATTAGATAACTTGATTTTGTAACAATTGTATATTTACCGAGTAGTATCCTGGGATTTACAAATTGAGATCTTGACATTTTTGGCAACGCACAATTGTAAAGTCATAATCATTATTTACTCTGGCAAATAAGTGCCAAGTAATAATAGAATTAGAATTAAAATAGCACACCAATAAATAAAATAAGACAAATAAAATGTTACT
The DNA here is from genome assembly GCA_030684275.1 of Acipenser oxyrinchus oxyrinchus. Lineage (NCBI taxonomy): Eukaryota > Metazoa > Chordata > Actinopteri > Acipenseriformes > Acipenseridae > Acipenser > Acipenser oxyrinchus. The sequence goes on from CM060260.1 coordinate 10,982,763, forward strand.
TACAACTCCGATGAGACATTGATTCCCTGAGAAATGGCCTCCTCCTCTTCGTCAGATGATGGCAAATAATTGTCAAAACGATCCCTTTCTGACTGGTGAAAAAACATATTCTGCTTTAAATTCCTGTATTGAAGTACCAGCTTTTGTTTTCTGGGCTTGTTTTGAAGCCATATTTTTAAAATAACAAACTAAGTTCTCTCTCACTGAACCCCGTTGTTCGCTTGCCTGTATATTCCTTATATGGCAACCTGTGATGTCTTGGTTAGGCTTGATGAATAGTGAAGCCTCATCTTTCAAACAAGACCAGATCTGTTGATTTCCGATGTTCCAACCTGAGCTATTGAAAGGAATGTAAATGGGTGCCGGAGGTCGCAGCACAAAGGAATATCCACAAGAAACTCTTTAGGGACATCAGATGATTCTTAAGGGTTAGGGTTAGGGTTAGGGTTAGGTTAGGGTCCGGGTAGGTTGATGTCGGAGAGGTGCCGAGCTCGGGAAGTGAAAGGTGGGAGTGCGTTGCAAATACCCTGGAATCATCTGATGCCCCGAGGAAAGTATCTAGTGGATATTCCTTTCCGCTGCCCAGTGGTCAAAATACAATGAGGCGGAAGTGGTTTGCTTGTGTAACTTTCTTCATGTGTTTTTTTTTGTTGCTTAGGCCAAGGTCGTATTTTGGGACGGATTTCACACCAGAAAAGTATTTGGTTGCTCACCCTGATTTTAACAGATACATTAAAAACAGGTACATCTTTTTTGTCTTTATGTGTCTTTCTGATCTTGTGGTGACATACCTTTCAAAAACACTTTTTAACCACTATGTACCTGAAGATTTTAAAATGATTTTGTTCTGTTTTAATGATTAATTTACATCATTACAAAAATGATATGCATGTCTAAGTATGTTCTGTGAGAGAGACAGCGATAGAGAGGATACGTCTCCAATGTTTACTGAGCGGTTATTTGCATGTGTGACTAGCCAAATATCACACAAGACCCAGAGCTAGCGTAGTGTTCTGTCCAAAATGATTTTAATAAACAGATTTGTAAATACAAACCACAATGGAATACAGAAAAATGACAATGGTGTATAGATACAATATTGGGCCTCTGTCCGGCTGGGCTTATCGCTCTATAGATATTTTGGGGCAATTGAAGACCCCCACATATATAATCCTGGGGGCAGCTTTAAAGGCGGAGAAGTGGGAGGTGGAGGGACTGGCTCTCGTCCCGAACTATACCTAACAAGCACCATATCTTTATCTTTGCCTTTTTTCGCTTGTTTAGTAAAACCTGTCTAATCCAGCCCCTCTACATACCAGCACTGTCTAATCCGGCATAATATTCCGGTCCCAAGCGACGCTGGATTGGACAGGTTTTACTCTACTGTAAATGTTCATTGGCAATGGCATTTAAGTTTTTTTTCACAGACCACAGCCAGCTTTGGACTCAAAATATCAGAATTATGCTACAAACTATTCACGATTAATAGGTAGCAGGATGTTGTAAAGAGGCATATGTTGGATATGTTGTGTGTAGATGTGTTGAGGTGTTTGCTGAGTAGCAAGTGAATGGTTTGGAAGTGTGGGAGATGGAGCTGCATTATTTTATAGGGACCCCCTGGTATTTACTCACAGACCAAGGCTGGAAACCTCTGCTACTGTAGAAAGTGACTCTGAGCTGTTTCATCTGACTTGCAGGTTCTTGAAATCAAAAACTGTTGAAGGAAAAAGTTGGGCCATCTACAGACCAAGCACTGGGGCCTTCGCTCTGCTCCTGGCTCTGCACCTCTGTGATGTTGTAAGTACGATTGGGAATGGGGGATACCCTGGTTCCTTGGGTCTGCTGAGATACACAAACAAAGACAGCTTAGTCATTGTATTATACACTATCCTCCAGCAAACTGGGACAGATAACCAAATGTAGAATTTACTTTTCCCTCACCTTGCTTACTGAAAACGGAACCCCAAAAATGTTGTCCACACAGCACCCAAAACACACATACATCAACTCGCTGTTCTCAACCATTTCTTCATTTATCTCTACAGGTCGATGCCTATGGATATATCACAGAAGACTATGCCAAATATCCAAACCACTACTATGACAAGACCAAGACAGAAACTGTGTTTTATGGCAATCACGACTATGCATTGGAACTCAAGGAGTGGAAGAAACTGCATGATGCTAAAATCATGAACCTGTATCAAGGGAGATAGAGAACATTCCTATTGACATTTTATTAGAAACGTGTTTACAAGGAAATCTGCTGTGACAGTTATATCCATTACAGAAAACCATGTGCTTTTTGTTAGATGGTAGAAACCTGTTTTAAAGTTTGCAAAAAACTGCTCAAAGTGAATAACTAGTATTTACGTAGATTAACAATTGCTATTTTTTATAATAAAAAGACACACGTGACATTTTGAGATATGAATACATGTACCATGCTGTGACAGGGCAGAAGCCCTGCACTTCTAAATAGTGTATTTTTATTGAAGTTTGGCAGGGATGGGGTTAATTCAATCCCTGCCGAATACACATCTGGAATGTGGCTGGGTCTTGATTGAATATTTATTTAGTTTGAACTGTTTATTGTGGCCTGTGATGGGAAGCCCTCCCCTTGTGCCTATTTAGTTATTTATGTATTTCATTTGTATTATATTTTTTATATTATATATTATATATTGTATATATTATTTACGAAGCCGTCCATCTGTATTATTATTATTATTATTATTATTAGAGACCGGCGAAAGGCCGGTCTGGTAAAATGTAGCAAGCATGGATGGGGGTAAATTCCCCATCCTAATAAAACCCGTGGGAATGTGGCTGGAGCCTTAATGAGGTAATTTATTAATGGGTAGTTAAGGCTTCAGCCACAGATATAAAAGACCAACTCCCGGCTCATGAGAGGGGAATTTAGGAGAGAGTTAAAGAAAGTAAGAGCGAATGCTACCAGCCAGTGAACAAGGTACTCATTTGTAAAGCATCATTATAGTGTGTGTTATTTTACTTTGGCCCGTGTGCCCTTTTGTTTATAGTGTTTCTGTTTAAACTGTTTGCTTATTTTGTATTTAATAAAAAGCTGCGCGCTGCTGCGTTCACTTTAGCCCCGTCCTTTCTATTGTTTTTGGTTTCATTGCCTGGTCTGACGGCACCACTCAAGCCATCCTTTCACATGGCCTGTGTGCCTTGTTTGTTTGGTTTTGTTATTGTTTAATAAGCGTGTGCTTCAGTGTTTTGACAGTAGCTGTCTGTGTCAGAGTCTCTCTCCTGCCAGTAACCAGCCTTGCCAGTGACACTGCGCTTTCACACATGCGATGAACCTTGCAACGGATGAATTGCTGCTGTTGCAGACCATGGCAAAATCTATCACCTTGGATACCAACAAGAAAGGGACAAAACATGCATTTCACAATTATTGACCAGTAGCTCCCTGCCGGTTCTCAGTAGGGCTTGTTGCTCTCTTCATTTTACAAAAGATGCCATCTGTGTGCATGTGAATTATTCTGCTGTTGACAAACAATGCTCTACGACATAACGCTACTTTATTAACAACACTGTACCATGTGTGTTCAATTATATAACACCAGAAGGTTTTAAAGTAAAATACATTTCGATGTCTTGTTAGAATTCATGTGAACTAAGCTTCAAATATCACATGTCATTGCTTTTTAATGGTCCACTTCCTTCATGGTGTTTACAATCATTGGGGTAGTTCTGGGTTCTGTTCCGATATTGAGTTATTAGCATTTTTTTTGTATAAATTTAGAATCTCCAATTATTTTTACCCCCAATTTAGAATGCCCAATTATTATTATTTTTCTCCTTCACTGCGGCGATTCCCCACACAGCTCAGGGACCTGAGGCTCAGTGGGCGTCCTCCGATCCCACGAGCCAATCAGCGTCTTTTACACCCAAGAACTTCGAGAGCGGATGTCCGCAGGCTACCGGCCTCTGGATGACAAAGACCAGCCCAGAAAATCTCCGTCCCCTCCCAAGCTCACTCGGCGACTGGCCTGTAGGAGTCGCTGCAGAGCGGTGAAGAGAAACAGTCTAAGCCGAATATCACCTCCCCGGGAGCTCCAAAGCCAATGCGGCACGGCGTGGCGCACCCACCCTATTTCGGGGGGACTGGAGCCGGGACTCCTCCACTGTGTTATCCCGCTAAATATCTATCAGTCAACTTTTAATTACCTGTCAGTCACCCTATTTAAACTGGATCCAGCTTCCTAATTCTCGTCTTGCTTTTCAGTTTGCAGTTACCACGGAGACTTGCAGAACCAATCTTAAAACAAAACCTTTTGTTTTCAAATCCGTATAAAATGACTACTCACCCGAGGCAGCTTTCATTTTCATCTGACTCAGATGAAGAAATTCTCTTGTCTTCTGGCCGTCTTCCTTCAACAAATAATCCTCCGAAAAAACTTTCAAAGAAATTTGCCCGTCCCACTTCTCCTCCATATGACAATGCTGCTGCTCCAATCCCTTCTTATCCAGCCGTGCCCACTGTCATTTCTCTTCACCGCGCTAAACGCATTAAACCTGAGGACAATTCTCGAGTGCCACTTTTTTACAAGGATTGGCCCATCGACAAACTTTTTCAAAGTCTTTTCAAAAAGGATTACCATCCTGCTGTAATTTGTTTCATATTTCAATTCCATCAGACGAGTCTGTCTATCCTCCTCAAAGACTCAGCAGAAATCCAAACTAGTCAGTTCACGCGCCGCCCCTGCTACTTTGCAAGCTTTTCTTGCCTCCAATTCAGCATCTACAACCCCTCATCTTTCAATTTCATCTCATCCTTCCTCCCATTTGCGTTATCAGATTTTAACGATATCAACTAACTCATTCAGTGTTAACTTTGGTTGAATTTCAGGGTGCATTTGTGAGTTTCACTGTAATCTGATCTCTCTATCAGCACATGACATGTTCCCTTACATAAGAACATAAGAAAGTTTACAAACGAGAGGAGGCCATTCAGTCCATCTTGCTCGTTTGGTTGTTAGTAGCTTATTGATCCCAGAATCTCATCAAGCAGCTTCTTGAAGGATCCCAGGGTGTCAGCTTCAACAACATTACTGGGGAGTTGGTTCCAGACCCTCACAATCCTCTGTGTAAAAAAGTGCCTCCTATTTTCTGTTCTGAATGCCCCTTTATCTAATCTCCATTTGTGACCCCTGGTCCTTGTTTCTTTTTTCAGGTCAAAAAAGTCCCCTGGGTCGACATTGTCTATACCTTTTAGGATTTTGAATGCTTGAATCAGATCACTGCGTGGTCTTCTTTGTTCAAGACTGAATAGATTCAATTCTTTTAACCTGTCTGCATACGACATGCCTTTTAAACCCAGGATAATTCTGGTTGCTCTTCTTTGCACTCTTTCTAGAGCAGCAATATCCTTTGTTCAAAAACTTTCTGGAAATCTAAATAAACCTCTCTCTCTTCGGATCTATGCTGGCGGCCCTGCTCCGCCGTGGGAAGAGAGCTGCTCCCTGCCTACTGACAGCAGAGCGCTTGTACGGCAAGGACTGGCTGACAGTCAGTGATTACCTTGCCTTAGCTCTATTTAAATCCATCACTTTGTCTACTGAATCTGTCTTTACTCCTCGTCTGCAATCAGGCGCCCCTCCCCCACTCCCCATTCAGCACCTGCTCCCACAGAGCCAGCACAATTTACCGTTCCATCAGAAGATCCTGTCCTGGATCTCCATCAGGTACGTTCAGCGTTTTAAAAGACCTATCCAGCCCATTACAAAGTCCATTTGTTATAATTAGACAAGGATTAATTAGACAGATAATTAGACAGTTTGTTGTGACTCGGAGGGATTCTCAGGAGTTCCCCTCCTGCCTCAGCCTTTTGCCTACCTATATCAACTGACATTCTTCAATTCCAATTCATTCTGGGTCCGTTGTTAAATTCATCAGTGCTCTGCATCGCTGAGTCGGAAGTGACATCACTTGGTGCTCATGGATGCAGGGAATTTAACAACAGTTTGGTGAATCAACATAGCTGATAATAATAATAATAGAAAGATTGCTGCTGCGGCATGCAAGACTGTGGTTGACATGTGAGAGCTGAAAGCTTATTGGGACGAAGGTTTAGTTATCTTTAACCGACTAATTAGAAGCTAGCTTGTTACAATACAATATAGAAAGCAGCTAGCCTGCAACTGTAAATATTTATAAATATAAATATATTAATGGATACGCTTTCAAATACAGTTTGCCCACTTTTTGCAACTTTGTAACATATTTAAAAGTATAAAAGGACAAATCCCCTTCGAGGACCTGGTCATGAAGCCACATGCTTCTCAGCTTTCTGAGATGCTCACAATCTACCATCACATTAACTTCCAGCTTCTCTGCATCAGGCATCCATTTCTGCGTCACCTATCCTCTTCCCCCTAAGGGTTTGCATCCGCATCCAAGACGCCGCCGCGGCTCTCCAGTGGGTAGGGGACTAACATTTTATTCAGTACAGGACAGAACAGAACAGAACAGCCTTCCCCTCACGACTAACCAATGCACTGTGAATCTTCTCTCCACCTCCATTCCTATAGTATCTGATCGTTTGATGAGCTTGATAACATCTCTTGCTTTGAAACGGCAGCCATTACATCCTCATCAGTAGAGCACCAGCTTCAGCGCTCGCCTCCCCCGCTGCTTCAGCCATGCCCGCATCTGTTCTCGAGCAGCCAATCTTGACTTTAGCGACCGCCTCTACTTCAGGACCCTCTGCTGTTTCAGTAGTTAATTGCAGTCTCTCTCTTCTCAACTGAGATGCAATATTATTGAAGGTAAAGACATTAATTTGGTCTCGATTCTTATTGCAATCTCAGAATTTCTGGATCACAGGGTAGTTGACTGTGGAGATCTGTCTGTTACTCTAAAATCTCAGGATCCACGGCTGTGTAAAAAACAAAATTAAAAAAAATAAAAATTACTCTGGGAGAATTGTGCTTGTTTCTGTTTTCTCCTTTGTGACGTTTGCGCTCACCGACGAAAAGAACTAGACTAGATATCTCTGTTAGATATGACAGTATGAGTATCATACTTTTTATTTGAATCATAAAGCTTTTTCAGCCAAAGCAGCTTCTCCGTTAGCATTGGACAATACATGGATTGACTGGTCTCAGCCCGATCATGATCTTTAATAGATTCTATTCTAACAATTGCGGTTTGTGCTTCCACCTCCCTTTCTACCTCTGATGAGGAGACTGAAGAGGAGGCTGCTTTTGGAGACAGCCTCAGATTATCTTCCCCTGCTCTCGACAGTATTTTTTTTTTTTTAGGAATTGTGCATCTGCAGTTTCTCTGATTCATTCTTCAGCTCCACCTGACTTTTCAACAAGCAAAGATTCTCATGGAAGACCCATCTAACTTTCCGGCGGTAGACAGCTCTACAATAATTTCAATTCCTCATTCAGGTTCCATCTGCCCTCTTTCATCTAAATGACATTCACTTTATCCTTATATCTCCTCCATCAACCTCTTGTGGGGCTAATTACGTTTGTTTAACTTGTATAATTAATACAGTCCAAATTAACGTGCGTTAATCAACTTGAATGAATACTATATGATCATTACCATATTAGATCACCGACTACACACAGGCAATCTATTAGTTATCTGTTAAATAATCTGAATATTCATTCACGTTAATTAAGACCTCATCAATATTATTTTATTTAATGACGTGTATAAGATCGAGGAATTACAATGAACACACAAAACACCCTCAACCACAACAAGGTAGGTTAAAATATTGTAGTGGTTTATTAGATAATAACAATAAGGTTACAGAAAGGAAAACTTAGAAAATCATCATGAGATAACAGTTCACATACATATCAATTCAGCATAGGTCAACCCCTATTCTTTGAGTGTATATGCTTCTATAGATGTCGTTCTCAATAATGCAATTAACTACAGTACCAGTAGAATCCTGTTGCTCTCCTAAACATTCAGTATAGGTTCAACATCTCATTCTAACACAGTACATCAACTCGTCTGTCTCAATCTCAGTACGGGCTGCGCGGAGCTGCCAGCAGGTGATGACGTCACTCTGCAGACAGTTCCCTCAGCTCCACTTACACAGACGGTGGCCCTGCGCTTACTGCTCACAGGCAAAATAACTCATGAAACACAAACACTTACTATTGTAATGCAAAACTAATTTCGCAATTATAATTCTTCTAATAACATATCACAGCTACGGCTGGACTACAATTGTTTACTAACAATTACACAAATAGACTTTTGCAACACTTCGTATGACAATATTAGCTTAGTTACTTTTTAACCAGGTTCAAACTCTGAGGTTTTTCATGCGCGTTAAAAACGCAATTTAGGATAACTATTTTATCAATTGCTATGTGTTGTAATTATCATTAATTACACTAGTTCCACAAGGGAAAGGTAAGGGAATTATACTCAACGGTTTCTTGGAGAAGACCCAAAGTCTGCGGCACAACTCTTCCATTGTAGTTATATTCTCGCTTCGTTCCCGCAATTCTTCAAACCCAAATTGGGCTCCTTTATCTTCAAAACCCAAGTGGGGGTTTCCCACACGTCAGGTGTGGTTTCTTCTTTGAATACTTCGCCCCAACAGCGGACACAGTCTCGTTATGCTGTGTGTTTTCTTCTTTGAATGCTTCGCCTTGCAGGCAGACACAGTCTCGTTATCTGTGGTTACGACTGGGAACAGAAGCTTGTAACCGAGCCGGGAATGATTCATTTCGACGCGTAGATAAACTGACTCGCAGACATCTCTTTTCCTATTAGCAGGAGTCCTGAACACGGAGCTTTCTTTGACGTTCGTTTATTGCAGGGTACAGAATCTTCTTGCAGTCAAGAGTTATAAGCTTAATGCTATCTTCTCTTATGAGCCATGTGAGACTCAGAAACCAACTCTGAAACCACTTCAGAACCGATTCAAAGTTCTTACTGCAAGTTGCCAGTTCTTATAGGATTTTCGCACAAAAGCCTATACATTACCCCTACAACTGCCTTCCATTGTTTTGGAACCTGATTGTCTCATCCTGCACGGGATGACCCCATTATCTCATTTATGACTTCCTTTCCAACCGTCTCCAACTCTTGCTTCCTCAATAAATTCTGATCCATTGCGCTGGTCTATTTATGATCCTGTAGAGACCCTTTGTGTTAGGTTCAGTCAAAGTTCGCCAGCCCTCGGCACATTATTCCCCCTCCTTTGTGTAGGATATTTCGGGAGCTGCTCTGGTCAAAGGTTCACACACAGCCCAGCATCCTGCATGTCCGAGAATGAATCCAAAAGATTAGCTCAGATATGTTCTTATATCAGAAATAGTTATTAGTTCCATGGCAATTGTGCCTACACTCTCCAGCTTTCTCATTCAATCCTTTCAGCTCTCTCTCCTATAGCACTGGAACAGCCTTTCTCTGTTTTACGATAATTTCAATGCTGCTCCCCATGACCTCTCACTCTATACCGATGCTTCTTCTATCGGTTTGGTGGTATTCTCTTAAATCAGTGGTTCTCAGATGTCTTTTGGAGTAAATAACAATATTTGTAGATCACAAGTTACTGGCACGTTTTCAATTAAAGTCTATATACGTTAAGGATAGTCTTAATTGAGCAATTTAAAACACAGCTCATCAATTAGAAACCACTACTCAATTTAGCAATATTATAAAAATCATTAGCTGTAAAACATGCACATAAACTGAATCAAAGTAGTTTGTCCACTTAGCACAGCATGGTCAAAACAACGGAGTTGGATCTAGATGTGAGAAAACCACTTGTTACAGTAATTACTACAGCAGGGAAATCGATATTTCCGTAGAATCTGTGATGGCCCTTTAAATATTTAGCTTATTAGCCATGCTAATGTCTGTGATTCCTGCGCACATTTCATATGCTTAAGCACAAAAATATTTGAATTGAAATGAAAATGGCTAAGCTTTGCAATGTGCTTTGATTGAATCTACTTTGCATTTTTGGGCTGCTGTGCTTTGGTTCGCCTCTCTTGCTCATGGTGCAACGGACTTGCATACATGTTTATCTTGTTTTCTTACTAAAACTTCACATTAGGGTACTATACATACATATCTCAGTACTGTAGTTGGATTTAATTGTACCACATTGTAGCACCACAGGGTGTACACACAGAATTGTAACTGCAATGTATCCTGTAATTGTCTATGAATAAATATGCTTTGTGTCACTGAATAAACGATTTTCTGGTTGATTGCATTGGTTTATTGACAGAGAGCAAATTAATCCAAGTCAACAATCTCCCTCCCGACCTATGAGGGCATGGTGTAACAGGAACAGAGTGCCCTGTACTGATTTGGATGTGTCAGTCATGGAGGATATGTGATTACACTTGCTACCAAAGTTTTTTTCGTGTTTTTTTTGTCTATCTATTAATAATTGTATTTGTCATTGTCAGAAGGCTAAACTATCCGGGAGCTGTCGCTAATCATCCGGCATGAACCTTGGACTACACTGCACAAGTGTTTCACTGTTACTGTATAATTGTGGCGATGTGGCCGCGCCCTTGTGCGTAGTTTGTGTTATATGTTGCATGTTGCATGTGTTAATGTTGGTGTATAGCGATTGGTACACGGGATATAAGCGGGTCTGTGTTTCACGTGTGTTTAAAAATGTATAATTGTAGTTAGGCACGAGGTTGCACATAATTAATTCACGTGCTGGGATTCAAGTGAATAATTAATTAGTAATTGAATCCCAGCACAACAGTATATATAGATGCACGTTTCACTCACTCGGGGTTAGGTGTTCGAGAGTGGAGAACGGGTGTGGAGAGGAGGTGAAATAAAATAGTAAAAAGAATAATAAGTGTTTTGTACGCACCGTGTTTGTTTGTCTCCGTGCACCGTTTTGTTTAGTGATAGTCCGTTTTGTTTGTCTGTTTATTTTGGCGAATGTGCCGTGTGCTGTTTTTGTGTTCTTTTATTTTGTTTATTAAATGCTGAGCACAACCAAGTGCTCGGCTTCACCAACCTCACTGTCTGTTGTGTGTTACTTCCTGTTTCTGGTCTGACGTCACCCACTGTCGGCCGTCTTTGTGACACGTGGTGTCATCGTGGGATTACCAGCGCCTCCAAGACTCAGACCAGAGCAGGAGTACCGTGTTTTTTGGAGAGAAAAAGAAAAAAAAAAAGGTTTTTTTTTTGGAGAAATGGAGGGAGGAAAGACGCTAGAGAGGAAGCAACAGCAGCACCCATCCTGCAGCCCAGTGTCAGAGGAGGTGATCGACTGGCTGCTGGATCAGGAGAAGCAAGGGGGCCCAGAGTAACATCAGCGCAGCAGTTGCAGGCGGTGTTAAAAGGTGCCCTGCACCGCTACTAACAAGGCTGTTGTCCTCTCTAGCGCCAAAGGGGAGGAGCCCGAACGTCCCACGCCTGAGTGGGAGGAGCCCGAACGTCCCACGCCTGAGTGGGAGGAGCCCGAACGCCCCACGCCTGAGTGGGAGGAGCCCGAACGTCCCACGCCTGAGTGGGAGGAGCCCGAACGTCCCACGCCTGAGTGGGAGGAGCCCGAACGTCCCACGCCTGAGTGGGAGGAGCCCGAACGTCCCACGCCTGAGTGGGGGAGCCCGAACGCCCTAAGCCCAAGGGGGAGTCGGTGCGCCCACAGCCCAAAAGGGAGGAGTCGGTGCGCCCACAGCCCAAAAGGGAGGAGTCGGTGCGCCCACAGCCCAAAAGGGAGGAGTCGGTGCGCCCACAGCCCAAAAGGGAGGAGTCGGTGCGCCCACAGCCCAAAAGGGAGGAGTCGGTGTGTCCACAGCCCAAAGAGAGGGAAGTCGGGCTTCCACAGCCCTAGGACCCAAGCTGCCAGCAGAGGGAGAATGCTTGCTGGTTCCACCTCCACCAGCAGAGGAAGAATGCCTGCTGTCCCCATGTCCACCAGCAGAGGAAGAATGCCTGCTGTCCCCGTGTCCACCAGCAGAGGGTGAATGCCTGCTGTCCCCGTGTCCACCAGCAGAGGGTGAATGCCTGCTGGGTTCCCATCCACCAGCAGAGTGTGAACGTCTGCTGGTATCACTTCCCCACCGCCACCACCCGGAGGAGAGGAACAGGAGCTGCCTCTGCCTCCACCACAGTCCCCTGCAAGAGCGGGAGAGCCGCACCAGTCCCCTGCAAGAGAGGCGGAGCCGCACCAGTCCCCTGCAACAGTAGGAGACCACACGCTGCTCGCACCTCCATCGCCAGGAGACTACATGCTGCTCGCACCTCCATCGCCAGGAGACTACACGCTGCTCCCACCTCCACCACTTCCACCACTAGGAGCAGAGCAGCAGGAGCTGCCTCTGCCTCCACCACCTCAATTGCTTCTACCAGGAGCAGAGCAGCAGGAGCTGCCTCTGCCTCCTCCACCAGCAGAGGGTGAGTACCTGCTGGTTCCGCCTTCTTTGTCGTGGGAGGACTGCTTGCCCCTCCCACCTCCACCAGCAGAGGGTGAATACCTGCTGGTTCCGACACCACTAGGAGCAGAGCAGCAGGAGCTGCCTCTGCCTCCACCACCTCAATTGCTTCTACCAGGAGCAGAGCAGCAGGAGCTGCCTCTGCCTCCTCCACCAGCAGAGGGTGAGTACCTGCTGGTTCCGCCTTCTTTGTCGTGGGAGGACTGCTTGCCCCTCCCACCTCCACCAGCAGAGGGTGAATACCTGCTGGTTCCGCCACTGCCCGAGCAGAGGAGCAGGAGCTGTCTCCGCCTCCCGCACCTCCACCACAGGGAGTACGGTGGCCGGAGCCCCAGAAAGGGGAGCTACCGGCTACAAAGACAGGGGAGAGGTCAGGAGACCACTTTCCCCAGCAGCAGTTTCGCTGCAGGAGTTCTTGAGGCCGGAGCCCCACAGGAGGGAGCTACCGGCTACGAAGAAAGGGGAGAGGTCAGGAGACCAGCATCCCCAGCAGCAGTTTCGCTGCAGGAGTGGACCAGCATGCTGTCAGCCGTGCCACTACCGGCAGGGGTGCTGACAGCATTGCCAGCCATGGGCCCACTGAAGCCTCCCTTCCCAGCCCGAGACTTTGTCCTGGACTGCTGGGTTTTATGGGGAGGTGGCCGTTGAGGCCATGTGCTGCGCACAAGGGGGGTATATGTGGCGATGTGGCGCGCCCTTGTGCGTAGTTTGTGTTATATGTTGCATGTTGCATGTGTTAATGTTGGTGTATAGCGATTGGTACACGGGATATAAGCGGGTCTGTGTTTCACGTGTGTTTAAAAATGTATAATTGTAGTTAGGCACGAGGTTGCACATAATTAATTCACGTGCTGGGATTCAAGTGAATAATTAATTAGTAATTGAATCCCAGCACAACAGTATATATAGATGCACGTTTCACTCACTCGGGGTTAGGTGTTCGAGAGTGGAGAACGGGTGTGGAGAGGAGGTGAAATAAAATAGTAAAAAGAATAATAAGTGTTTTGTACGCACCGTGTTTGTTTGTCTCCGTGCACCGTTTTGTTTAGTGATAGTCCGTTTTGTTTGTCTGTTTATTTTGGCGAATGTGCCGTGTGCTGTTTTTGTGTTCTTTTATTTTGTTTATTAAATGCTGAGCACAACCAAGTGCTCGGCTTCACCAACCTCACTGTCTGTTGTGTGTTACTTCCTGTTTCTGGTCTGACGTCACCCACTGTCGGCCGTCTTTGTGACAATAATTCACCACTTACACAAGGAGCACTCACTGTTGGGATTCGTGACTGTGGCTGGGTATAGTGTGCAGTATTATTATTCGGGGCTGAACCCCGTGGTTTTACTAGTCAGTATTATTATTTAAAAGCAAATAATAAAGCTTTGTTTTTCACCATTGAACTGTTGTTGGACTGTTAGTGAGCACTGCATCACCTCTACACCTGTGCTCTATAAACCACTTTGCCACAGTGTTGCTGTTGCTTTTCCTGAGGCTACTGATTTACAGTATACAGGGCTTTGAAACACGTGTCTGTTTGGTCTCCAGAAGCAGCATTCTTACCATTGTCTGGTATTATTCCCTGCAGCTCAGAGACTGCACCTATCCAATTATTGGAATGCCATTCTCCTGGCCAGAGGCCTGATGGTCCAATCTAACAGTTAAGAACATAGTTGAAACAAACATCCCTGGATTAGGAGAAATAAGACAACACAAAATAGAACAATCTAACATGAAATGTATATTTGTTTGAACTCTTTGTATGTATATTTGTTTGTAGCCCTTTATTCATTTCTTCATAATGTTATCTAATTGAATGTGGAATTACCACAGTGCCCAAGATAGGTGTGGTGCATATTCCCTGAATATAATATTAATACCTGAAATGTAACTGGACTAAGTAATGAAATCTCTGTCTTGAAGAAAAGGGCCCTTTTCCTAGCAGACATACTGAACTGTATAACCACTGAACTAGGTGACTGGGGGTAGGTGGCGTCTGGACTGGATTAGGCTGAAAGGAAAGTTGTATTATGTACAGATAATTCACAACTGCAACAACAAGAGTTTTAACACAAGGAAGACATAAAGTATCCATGCCCCGAGAGGAAAAGGACATTAAACATCAAAGGACTGTGAGTTTTAAAGAGTCAAGATACACAAATGGCCTCATGAAAGTAGCTACTCAGCAGAGTGAAAAGACTATAAATACTCAAGCAAAACTAAACATTTTGCACTGCACATCAATTGCTAAACAAGGTGCTGTCACTCTGCTAAGCAAAGCTGAAACTCCGGAACTCTGCCTAAGAACAGGACACAAGAAGAGGAAGCAAGCTGCAAGCAAGTCAATGACCAAATGCGACGAGACTGAGGCCCGGCTGGAGGACTGACGTAAAAACTTAGAGACTATTATATAACAAACAAGTCTGGGTCTGCTGTACACCTAAAGCCACAGTATCCAAATGAAACTGTGCCTTCTACCTGCATAGCTAGATTCAGCGAAGAGGACAGAGTGGACAGTCACTGTTGTGGATCCTATTCGAGGATTGAAGGCTTTGTTGCAGCTGTTTGTTGATCCTAATCGAGGATTGAAGACTTTGTTGCTGAGTTTCTGATTTCTATCAGGATTGAAGACTTTGTTGCTAAGAGGAGAGCCTTTTATACTGTACACTTCAACAGATTGAGTTTCCAAACCAGCTGACCAAAAGGAACCATTGAGTATAATTCCAGTTGCATTCTCATTTCATGGAACTAAAGTAATGAATTGCAACACATTTGCATAGAATTGAACTATTAATTATTTAGTTTGCACACCTTGCGTGTGAAACAACGTTTAGTGAAACTTGATGAAGTAACTATAAGTAAGTATAAACTTGCTATATCCTTAATCTGTTTACCATTAGTAAACTTAATGTGACTGAAGCAGGGCAGGAGTAAAGCCCTGCACATAATTAAAGGGGGCAGGACAAAGCCCTGCTTGTAAATATATGTATTGTTTAATTAAAGGGGGCAGGACAAAGCCCTGCTTGTAAATATATGTATTGTTTAATTAAAGGGGGCAGGACAAAGCCCTGCTTGTAAATATATGTATTGTTTAATTAAAAGGGGCAGGACAAAGCCCTGCTTGTAAATATATGTATTGTTTAATTAAAAGGGGCAGGACAAAGCCCTGCTTGTAAATATATGTATTGTTTAATTAAAAGGGGCAGGACAAAGCCCTGCTTGTAAATATATGTATTGTTTATTTTAAAACGGGTGTTTGTATCTTGAGTTATTTAAAAAAACATTTTGTGTTTCGTTAAAACACAGTGCATTATGATTTCAAAATGTGTGATTTAAATGCATTTTGTGTTGATTTAAAAACACAATCTTTTGTTATTGTTTGGCAGTATGGATGGATTTACTTTCTGGTTTCTGTTCAATATTTGTGTACTTAACGGTAATAAAATACGGAGTAAACATTCCTTGTGTATAGTGTTGGGTATGTGTGTTCAAAGTAAATCCTTGATCCTGTAACACGTCAATTACATATTTTTATAAGAGAACTAATCAACCTAGATAAATATTTGATGTGTGCAAAAACAGCCAAATTAGACTAAAGGGAGCAGCCCTATAAACATATGATATCCACAAGTTTTAAAAGCCACTATTGCTAACTTGGACGCCCTTTTTATTTGCTAATAGTTCCTGTTGCCTAATCCCTTTATTGTAACTTGGCTGTTTTAGTGCACATGAAAAGTACATGTGGAAACAAACCCTTTAAAAAGATCATTCCTACACCGTCAGTCTCAGTATTGTTTAGGCAATGTATTATTATATGAAAACTTTCTATTAGACTGATCACGTTAACTAAATAGTTAAACAATGTAAAAGACTAGGCGCTATGGGATCAGAGCTTCCCAAAACTGGGGGCCAAAAGAAAGGTCCTTGTGGCAAGCTGGCTCGCAGTGGTGAAGTGTGGTGACGTCACGGACCAGGAAGTAACTGAAACCAAAACAGTGGATGGGCGGGTGAAGCTGAGTGCAACGGCACTCAGCGTATTTATTAATAATTAAACAAAAGATTTAAACAAAACACAAAACAAAAAGGCACAAGGGCCAAACGAATAAACAAAGACTGTTTAGCAGTCGTTTTTAAATGTTGTTTCCTCGCTCTCGCTCTCGCTCTCGCTCTCGCTCTCTCCCCGTACTCTCCTCTGTACACTCAACCAACGCAGAACAGACAGCTGCAGGTTCTTATACTCTGGCCGAGGGGTTAACTAGCTGTTAATTATCTTATTACCCTCGGCCACAGTCTGCATCGCTGTTAGGTAAGGATGCATGACTGTCAGCTAGTTAAATAATCAGTAGCTGATCAGTCATGCATCCTCACGAGGTTTTTAAATATAAATAATAATAAATACGCTGTGCTGTTATCCGCCGCAAACAATAATACAAATAATAATAATGGGGCGGACACTCCGCCACACATGCCCCCTAGCGCAGCACACATGGCCTTTTCGCCACCTCCCCTTATTCCCTAAAGTCCCGGCTAGCAGTCCTGGCCCAGGAACAGGGGAAGCAAGGTGTCTCCGGGCGCCACGGCGGGATGTCCTCCTCCCACCCCAACAACTGTAGCGCCCTAGTGGACCACGCACAGGCCGCTCCTCTGGCCAGAAAAATTTTGGGGTGGTCTCCAGACCTGCCCCCTTCTTCATGGCCGCAGCTCCTCCGTGGGGCTCCGCCACAGTATTTCCTGCAGCGAAATTGCTGCGGGGGAGCTGGTCTCCTGACCTCCCCCTTCTTCATGGCTGGCAGCTGCCCTTCATGGGGCTCCAGCCACAGTATTTCCTGCCGCAAAGTGCGGCTCGGGAGCTGGTCTTCTGACCTTCCCCACTTCTTCGTGGCGGCAGCTGCCCTTCATGGGGTTCCAGCCATAGTATTTCCTGCCGCGAAAGTGCGGCTGGGGAAGCTGGTCTCCTGACCTCCCCCTTTTCCGTGGCGGCAGCTCCCTTCATGGGGCTCCAGCCACAGTATTTCCTGCCGCATGGCAGGACTGGTAGCGACCCCAGGCAAAACAGGACCCTCGGGAGGAGACGGCAGCAGCAGCGGACCCTCGGGAGGCGACGGCAGCAGCAGCGACCCTCGGGAGGCGACGGCAGCAGCAGCAGACCCTCGGGAGGCGACGGCAGCAGCAGCGACCCTCGGGAGGCGACGGCAGCAGCAGCAGTAGCGGACCCTCGGGAGGCGACGGCAGCAGCAGCAGTAGCGGACCCTCCGGAGGCTAACTCGGGAGGGGAGCCCCTGGCCATGGAGGCGGCAGCGGAGCTCCACTTCTCCCTCGCACCTATAACTGGTGGCTCTCCAGGCGATGCGGAGCAACAGGCAGCCCCAGGCGATGCGGAGCAACAGGCAGCCTTGGGCGATGCGAGGCAGGCATCCTTGGGCGGTGCGAGGCAGGCATCCTTGGGCGGTGCGAGGCAGGGCAGGAGCAGTCCTTCCCATGACAGTGGAGGTGGAACCAGCAGGCATTCACCCTCTGCTGGTGGAGCTGGGAGCGGCAAGCAGTCCTCCCACGGCGGTTGAGGCGGAACCAGCAGGCATTCACCCTCTGCTGGTGGAGCTGGGAGCGGCAAGCTGTTCTCCCACGGTGGTTGAGGCGGAACCAGCAGGTATTCACCCTCTGCTGGTGGAGGTGGGAGGGTCAAGCAATCCTCCCACAGCGGTTGAGGCGGAACCAGCAGGCATTCACCCTCTGCTGGTGGAGCTGGGAGCGGCAAGCTGTTCTCCCACGGCGGTTGAGGCGGAACCAGCAGGTATTCACCCTCTGCTGGTGGAGGTGGGAGGGTCAAGCAATCCTCCCACAGCGGTTGAGGCGGAACCAGCAGGAATTCACCCTCTGCTGGTGGAGCTGGGAGTGGTAAGCAGTCCTCCCACGGCGCTTGAGATGGAACCAGCAGGCATTCACCCTCTGCTGGTGGAGGTGGGAGGGGCAAGCAGTCCTCCCACGGCGGTTGAGGCAGAACCAGCAGGCATTCACCCTCTGCTGGTGGAGGTGGCGGAGGCAGAGGCAGGTCTTGCTGCTCTGCTCCTGGCGGTGGTGGAGACAGAAGCAGCTCCTGTTGCTCTGCTCCTGGTGGTGGTGGAGACAGAGGCAGCTCCTGCTGCTCTGCTCCTGGCAGTGGTGGAGACAGAGGCAACTCCTGCTGCTCTGCTCCTGGTGGTGGTGGAGACAGAGGCAGCTCCTGCTGCTCTGCTCCTGGTGGCGACAGAGGC
This sequence comes from Acipenser oxyrinchus oxyrinchus, assembly GCA_030684275.1. Taxonomy (NCBI): domain Eukaryota; kingdom Metazoa; phylum Chordata; class Actinopteri; order Acipenseriformes; family Acipenseridae; genus Acipenser; species Acipenser oxyrinchus. The sequence continues at coordinate 11,001,437 of CM060260.1, forward strand.
AGCTCCTGCTGCTCTGCTCCTGGTGGTGGTGGAGACAGAGGCAGCTCCTGCTGCTCTGCTCCTGGTGGTGGTGGAGACAGAGGCAGCTCCTGCTGCTCTGCTCCTAGTGCTGGAGACAGTGGCGAGGGCTCCTCACCCTCTAACGCTGGAGACAGCAGCAATGGCTCCTCTCCCTCTGGCGTTGGAGACGGCAGCAACGGCTCCTCTCCCTCTGGCGCTGGAGACGGCAGCAATGGCTCCTCTCCCCTGGCGCTGGAGATGGCAGCAATGGCTCCTCTCCTCTGGCTGGAGATGACAGCAATGGCTCCTCTCCCTTGGCGCTGGATACGGCAGCAATGGCTCCTCTCCTCTGGCGCTGGAGATGACAGCAATGGCTCCTCTCCCTCGGGCGCTGGAGACGGCAGCAATGGCTCCTCTCCTCAGGCACTGGAGACAGCAGCAATGGCTCCTCTCCTCTGGCGCTGGAAACAGCAGCGGGCCCTCCCATATCTGCAGCCAGGTAGTTGAGCACCATGGCTGCGATGTCTGGGAGGGATGCTGGGTGGTGTTTCTGTTCCCAGGCCTCCCAGCGCCCCCATCTCTCGCCCACAGGAGGTTGATCACAGCAGGGAGGGCGACCATTATATCCCTCTCAGGCTCCGCCAGCCAGTCCCAGATCCCCTCAGAGGAGACGGGATTCTTCCGCTCGGAGGATGTGGGTCCTCTCACCCTTGCTGGATGCTCAGGCTCCTTCCTCTCCTGCCATGGAGGGGTTGGTCCGTGCCACGCCCCCAACCTCACCAATCGCTGAAGCACCACCTCACCCTTCAGGCAGGTGAGGCAGACGCCCAGCGTGGTAAGGACCCGCTGCTGCTGCGCGCCCTGCTGCTGTTGTTGTTGCTGCTGCTTTCTCCTCCGGCTACTCTTCCCCATTTTTTATTTTTTATTATTTTTTTCCAAAAACACACAAAAAAATACTTTTTGAAAAAACAAACAAAAACGTCCTTTTCCTTTCCTGGTCCGGCTCTTGGAGGCGTTGTTTGTCCCACACAGGACACCATATGTGGCAAGCTGGCTCGCAGTGGTGAAGTGTGGTGACGTCACGGACCAGGAAGTAACTGAAACCAAAACAGTGGATGGGCGGGTGAAGCTGAGTGCAATGGCACTCAGCGTATTTATTAATAATTAAACAAAAGATTTAAACAAAACACAAAACAAAAAGGCACAAGGGCCAAACGAATAAACAAAGACTGTTTAGCAGTCGTTTTTAAATGTTGTTTCCTCGCTCTCGCTCTCGCTCTCTCTCCCCGCATTCTCCTCTGTACACTCAACCAACGCAGAACAGACAGCTGCAGGTTCTTATACTCTGGCCGAGGGGTTAACTAGCTGTTAATTATCTTATTACCCTCGCCACAGTCTGCATCGCAGTAGGATGCATGACTGTCAGCTAGTTAAATAATCAGTAGCTGATCAGTCATGCATCCTCACGAAGTTTTTAAATATAAATAATAATAAATACGCGGCGCTGTTATCCGCGCCGCAAACAATAATACAAATAATAATAATGGGGCAGGACACTCCGCCACAGTCCTCCATCAATCTGTGCTGTTTGTGTTTCAGAGTGCAGAGAGAGCAGCTGACTGCGATCTTCAAACTGCTGAAGGAGAACAAGGACACCTTTGGAGAGATGTCAGATGTAGTTGTGGAAGAACAACTGAAGCTGTACGCCATTTAAAAGGAACTGTTGTACCTCTTCTCTTCTTTTATATTCAAATGATATACAAATATTGAGACATACGGATGGGTACAACTGGAAGAACATTCGGTCTTTATTTTACTCCTGACTGCCGGCAATGCAACCACATTGAACAATGTACCTGGAAGACATTGAGAAAGACTTATAGTCTAAACATTTGTCATTTAATTTATTACGTTTCTTTTAGTATTTTTGAGAAATGTAGTCTCCATGTCCCTTTTTAAACTACCAGGACTACATTTTTCCTTTTAAAACTGTACAAGATTGTGGCAAAGTAACAGACGCAGAGGTGATGCAGTGCAGAAATAATCACAAGTGAAAACTGTAATCCAATTTGGAAATGTTATTTTTATTATTACACAAATCCTAGTCTGGCAACCAAACAATAATCCTCCGGCAATACAACCCTGGTGTAAAGCTTGGCAGGAAAATAAAAACAATGATTTGTAAACAAAACAAATAATAACATGTTATCCACTCCCACAATACTACAAACACAAATCACCAGTCCGGGTGGGTGCATTAGTGCTCAAGGTGGGTGATAACAAATAACAGTGACTGTGGTGTTGTTGTTCCGGGTAGTGCTGGCCCAAGGAGACAGCTCCGGAGACGTGTTAGCCGTCTAGTGAATTTACAAACAAAAGACAATTACAAACAGTGCTACAAACAAATAAAGCACTCACAAATACTTTTTGTTTCTTTTTGGGAACTCTCCCAGTCCTTCTAGTTCCGTGCGTCTCTGAACCCAAGCGAAGTAAAAAATTTACAATTCTCTGCCCCCTTTATGCAATCATCCTTGGTAAGTGATTACAGCTGACTCTATTGCCTGCAGCTGCTACTTCGTTTACCTTCCGGGTAACGGAACCTTGCCTTTTTCCAGGCTGACTTTCCGACCCAGGAAATGAATGAACTGTCAGGCAAACCCATCCAAAGCCTTTCCCTTTCGCTTTTTTGCACCCTCACAGGTTGGTAGGGAGATTTACAACCAGAACTCATTATATTTCCGTCACAGGGATACAAACTATGATTTAGCCTGGCCCCAACGTATCTTCCATCCATATTATTATTATTATTATTATTTATTTCTTAGCAGACGCCCTTATGCAGGGCGAATTACAATCGTAAGCAAATACATTTCAAGTATCACAGTACAAGTTATAATACAATTAAGAGCAAGATAAATACAATGACTTTGGTTCAAGCAAGTACAAGTGTGACAAAATACGATTCAATAATACAGCAGATAACAGTGTCAGTGATAGTTACATCAGGATATGATTAAATACAAAATACTACAATTTAAACACTTGGCAGATTACAGTACTCTGAAGTACAGGATTAAATGCAGTAAAACAGATAAAAGCAAGTAAAGCGCATTTAAGGAAGGGTGATAAGTGTCCCAGGGGAAGAACAGAGGAGTTCAACAGGTGCTTTCTGAAGAGGTGAGTCTTGAGGAGGCGCCTGAATGTGGTCAGGGACTGGTCACTCCCGACATCTGTAGGAAGGTCATTCCACCACTGCGGGGCGAGGGTGGAAAAGGAGCGGGCTCTGGAGGCAGGGGAGCGTAGAGGAGGTAGAGCCAATCTTCTAGTGCAGGCGGAGCGGAGAGGTCGAGTGGGGGTGTAGGGAGAGATGAGGGTCTGGAGGTAGCTGGGTGCAGTCTGGTCAAGGCATCTGTAGGCTAGTACAAGAGTCTTGAACTGGATGCGAGCGGTGATCGGGAGCCAGTGGAGTGAGCGGAGTAGTGGAGTTGCGTGGGAGAAGCGAGGCAGAGAGAACACCAGGCGGGCAGCGGAGTTCTGGATGAGCTGGAGCGGACGGGTGGCGGACGCAGGGAGGCCAGCCAGGAGGGAGTTGCAGTAGTCTAGGGCGGAGAGTACCAAGGCCTGGACCAGGAGCTGGGTGGCGTAGTTGGTGAGGAAGGGTCGGATTCTTCGGATGTTGCTCAGGAAGAATCGGCAAGTGCGTGCCAGAGTGGAGATGTGCTGGGAATAAGAGAGGCAGGGGTCCAGGGTGACTCCGAGGTTCTTAGCAGAGGAAGAGGGAGAGAGTGTGGTAGATTCCAGAGGAACAGAGATAGAGAGATCAGAGGAGGGGGAGGAGGAGGAGGGAAAGAAAAGGAGGTCAGATTTAGAGAGGTTGAGTTTGAGGTGATGCGAGTGCATCCAGGAGGAGATAGCAGACAGACAGGTAGAGATACGGGAGGGGATGGTGGAGTCAGAGGTGGGGAAGGAGAGGAAAATCTGAGCATCATCAGCATAGAAATGGTATGAGAAACCATAGGATGCGATGAGGGGGCCCAGGGAGCGGGTGTAGAGAGAGAACAGGAGAGGACCCAAGACTGACCCTTGGGGGACTCCTGTTGAGAGAGGGCGAGGTGTGGAGGTTGCTCCACGCCAGGTTACCTGGTAAGTGCGGTTGGAGAGGTAGGAGGAGAACCAGGCCAGAGCAGTGCCAGAGATTCCCAGGTCAGCAAGAGAGGATAGTAGAATAGAGTGATCGACAGTGTCAAAGGCAGCAGAGAGGTCGAGGAGAATTAGGACAGAGGAGAGAGAGGCAGCTCGGGCAGACTTTAGTGAGTTGGTGACAGACAGGAGGGCGGTTTCAGTGGAGTGAGCAGAGCGGAAGCCAGATTGGAGAGGGTCGAGCAGAGAGTGGTTGGACAGGAAAGCAGAGAGCTGGCGGTGTACAGTCCGCTCGAGGGTTTTGGAGAGGAAGGGTAGGAGGGAGACAGGACGGTAGCTCTGGAGGGAGGTGGGGTCGAGGGTAGGTTTTTGAGGAGGGGAGTGATAGAGGCTTTTTGAAGGCAGAGGGAAAGAGACCAGAAAGGAGAGAGGTGTTGAGAAGGGAGGAGATGAAGGGAAGTAGAGCAGGAGCAGCAGCTTGAAAGAGGTGAGTGGGGAGGGGGTCCAGGGCACACGTGGTGGGTTTGTGACCCTGGAGCAGGGAGGAGAGGTCAGAGTCTGAGAGGGGCGAGAAGGTGGAGAAGGAGGGTGAGTTAGTAGGGGATGCAGTGGGTGTAGGGGTTGGAGCAGGAGGGGTGCGGGGAGGGAGAGGTGTTAAAGAGTTTATGGATATCTGAGATTTTAGAAGAGAAGAAGGAGGCAAAGTCATCAGGGAGATAGAGGAGGGAGGAGGAGGGAGGGTTTAAGAGGGAGGAGAAGGTAGAGAATAGTTTACGTGGGTTGTTAGTGGAGGCTTGGATTACAGATTGGAAATAAGTACATTTAGCAGAGGAGAGAGTAGAGGAGAAGGAGGAGAGGAGAGTGCGGTAAAGGTCTAGGGCAGCAGGGAGTTTGGTTCTCTTCCATTTCTTTTCAGCAGATCGCAGTGTGATTCTTGCTGAGCGGAGCGCAGAGGAGAGCCAGGGTTGGGGAGGGAGGGGCGAGCAGGTCGGGAGGTGAGGGACAGAGGGAGTCGAGGGAGGAGGTGAGGGAGGAGAAGAGGGTGGAGGTAGCAGAGTCTACGGAGAGTTGTGAGAAGGAGTCGATAGGAGGGAGGTGAGAGAGAGCAGTGGAGGCAAGGACAGAGGGGAGAGAGAGCGGAGGTTACGACGAGAGGTGACAGTGGGGGTAGGAGGAGCAGGGAGAGGGGGGAGAGACAGAGTAAAAGAGATGAAATAGTGATCAGAGAGGTCCAGGGGGTGACAGAGAGGGTGGAGGGGCAGCAGGCCCTGGAGAAGGTGAGGTCCAGTTGACGGCCAGCTTTGTGGGTAGGAGGGGATGGAGAGAGACAGAAGTCGAAGGAGTGAAGGAGAGGGAGGAATCCAGCAGAGTGGCTGGGGTTGGAGAGATGGATATTGAAGTCACCTAACAGGACAGTTGGGGTAGACAGAGAGAGGGAGGGAGGAGAGTAGATAGTCGAGTTCATCTAGAAAGTGAGCGAGAGGCCCAGGGGGACGGTACAGTACAATTAGCAGGAGTTGACAGGGAGAGGTTAGTTGGACTGCATGAAATTCAAAGGTATTAACAGAGAGTGAGGAGAGGTCAGAGGGGACAGAAAAGAGTAAGGAGGGAGAGAGGAGAAGACCAGTCCCACCTCCCCGTCCAGTGAGACGCAGGGTATGGGACAGGACGTAGAGGGAGGACAGGGCAGGGCCGCAGGAGTTAGTGTTATCAGGGGACAGCCAGGTTTCAGTGAGAGCAAGGAAATCGAGAGAGAGGTGAGAGGCAAAGGCAGAGATGAAATCAGCTTTGTTAGCAGAAGAGTGACAGTTCCAGAGTGCACCAGAGAGTACGGGGGGGGGGAGGCAGAGGGATGAGGTTAGAGGGGTTGGAGGAGCAGCGGCGGAGAGAGGGCAGAGGACGAGGGCGAGAGGACAGAACAGGGATGTGAGAGACAGTCATAGCAGGACAGGTGAGACAAATAGGCAAAGTGGGAGCAGTGGGGTGGAGGGTACAGACCTGACTAGTAGATGGCTTCTTCCAGAGCGGCGCTGGGTTCGGATCTATTCGAACAGCGTCTCGGCGCAGGCCTCCCCTCGCTGGACTCCCACAGCTAGACTCCCGGCTCTTTTGTTGAAGCGCTTCGGTTTGCTGGCGCTTCTTGCTGGCGCGGAAATAGGCTGCCTAATATATATAAAACAACTGCGCGGCAAAATAACCAACTAAACTGCGTGGAAACCAATCAAATAGCAAATCAACTTCTATTCAATTAAACCACTCACCTGGTACTAATCACACACTAACTCAGCTAATTCAAACACCACCTTACAAAGTTACCAAATGTAGTTAAATTAAAAATTACTTGAAGCAGGAACTTACCTATCTGCCTCAGTCCCTGGTTCCTGTAGACTGACCACTATTATATGCCCACCCTTAAATAGGTTCCACCTCACTTTGCAAGGGGACTGGCACAACTGCTAACTGCTCTAGAGACAATACTTTCACACACTTCAAAAGGGATCAAACCACTACAGGAGGCTGTGTGGAGACCAATCCAAATGCAAACAACTCTCTTCAAGTTAATAAACCACCCTCCCTGATACAATTACAAATTGCAAATCAACCTATTATTCAAATAACCACACTACCTGGTATAAAATCACACACACACACACTCCTCCTTAAATTGAAACACCAACTAATAATGATACTTAAATAGTTAATTCAAAAATTAGTAGGAGCAGGACCAATTACCTATCTTGCCTCAGCCGCTGGTTACCTGTAGACTCCCACAGCTAGACTCCCGGCTGTTTCCTTTGACTTTATTAAAATGTATAGCAAACCTGTATTTTCACTTTAAAACAGACTATACTAGGTTACAGAAATCTCTGTTTGTAAGCCATGCTTTTAGATGGTCTTGCTGTTCCTGGGTCATTTCACCTGGAGAGTAGCTGCTTTCCTGTCTATAATCAGCTTCTTCCCTTACTGATTGACATGCTTTCAGCCAGTAACTTGCTTTTACCCAGAAGCCACTGCTGAAGTGAAATGACCCAGCAACTACAAGTGTAAACAGATAACCCAAGAATAAGGCATAGAAACTGAGTTTCCTTTAAGCTAAAGTAGTACCAGATATTTTGTTTTGAAATGAAAATATAGGTCTGCATGTGTTTCTTTCACAACTGCACATTTGAGACCTTTGTAATTAATGGCAGTGCAAAATGCCTAAGATTCCTGGAATGATGCTGTGAGCTGCAATTACTTTAAATATACAATGGGGTGCAGCTGCCCTTGGGAGCTGGATTTGTCATTTAAAGGGAAATCTCATTTGGGCTTTTTAAGATCAGTTATAACAGTTTTGCTCTTCGGTTGTTCTGATTGCTTTGGCCTTGATCTCCCACAATGCAGTTCGGTGGAATTCAGGAAGACTTCATTGGAAACACAGCTTCTGTATATTAAACCTGTGACCGGACCGGATCAATTCATCTAATTGAGTTCCTTTCTAATGGATTCAGCTGGTATAAAGACCTGAAAGTGATTTTTAAATTGCTTTGCTGAAACTGCTGTATGTGTGGACTCAATGCTTTTCAATTTGCCATTTTTACTATATGGGATGAGGCGGTGTTGTCACATCTCCCAGCTCTGTTTTAGTGCCCCTCTGGAATTCGATTGCTGGTCGGCCCCAGTTTTGGGCACTAAATGTATTATGCAGTGCACGATTTAGGATGGGAACTGTGGACCGCACTGCAGCAACATTGTCCTATAGAATTATTCTGCAGCAAACCAGGACTCATTAGGGCTGGACATACTGAACTGCATGTTTACACAAACACAGAGTGAATATAGAAGGAGCAGAACTCAGGTAAAATGAATACGATCTAAATGAGACTCCCCTTTATCTGGAGATGAGATCGTTTTCAGGAAATGCTGAGGTATGTAGAAGGTGATTCTGCATTTATTCATCTGTTCACACTTGTTGGAGTGCAATGTATATGACTATTTATTTACAGTAGGACAGGGTCCCCCTTTATATAGGTCTCTGCTCAAGTGTAAACAGGTGTGTCAAATGATAAGAATCTTTTAATCTGGTCAAACCTAAGTCAGTTTAGGTCCGAGTTGTAATTCATCGGGCGGAAGCCAGGCTACCTGTAGGGATGTCGCCTGACTTCTTGGAGAGCCGCCCACAGTTAGGACCAAGCCCTTGGCAGGACGAGATCCGCGTTGTGGTGAAGTCACTGCCACAGTTATGTGAGACTGCGTCGTGGTGAGGCAACCTCCAAGGCTGGGCGCACGGCACCCTCAGGAACGTAGAGTTAGTAAAGATTGAAACATATAGAAAAGTGGTCCCCGTCTCTTGGGGGACCCGACATACACAAGGACTCCCAGTCTCTTGGGGGATCCGACATATGAAAGAGGGGTCCCCGTCTCTTGGGGGGGCCCCGTACATAAATAGAGGCTCGAGCACCTGAAAGGAAGGAAGAAAAGGGAGAACTCTGACTGAGAGCTGCCCTCGATGACATGAATTATAGACTTCCAAAGTTGGGATGGAGATGCACCCCTAGAGAACTTGAAATGAGAAGAGAGCCTCGTGTTATGAAGGCAGAGCTCCTACAGCAAGGTTTAGCAAGAATAAGCTTAGCCCCTCAGATTGCTAGGGTAGTGATAGATCATGAGATGCTAAAAGGTTGGGTTTGGCCTGGGGTCCCCTCTGACTCGTGGAGAACCCTCCTGCTGAGGTAAAGGAAGCAGAGCTTAACCAAGGGTTGGAGAAAGTGACAGACCGGGTCATCTGTATATACACAGCTGAGAGTGAAAAATTGATGCCTGTGTATCTACAGAGAATAAAACTAGGAGTTTTTTAATTTTTTTATTTGTTGGTGGTACAAGTTGTAAGGAAGGCTTGTTCATATAATTAGCGATTGATAGATAAAGCAATGGATTTCACTGTATGATTAAGAGAGCCATGTATTATAAAAAACAAGCTTTGTAGCTGAAGAGCTCTGTATGTAGCCTTAATTACAAGCTTGAGGCAGTGTCTTTTTCTCTGCTTATTTTTGTCGCCCAACTCAACAATAAAATTTCTAGAAGCGTTTAAACATCTTCATTTCTGCCTTGGCTGCTCACAACATATTTGAAATGTAGTTTATTGATCCGTCTGTGTTCTAGTATCCATTGTGCACTAAGATACTCGCTGGCACTCAAGAAAAATCAAACAAATGTCTTTAAAAACAGTAGAGAGCGCTAGGACTAAAACCAGTTTGGTGTGTCTGATTCACAGCTCTGCTGGTGTGCTTGTAGCAAAGGTTAGAGGTGACACATTCAGATCAGCAAGATAAAAAAAATGATCTTCTACATAGATAACCTTCCAAAGTATATCAACTTTATTTTTAGAACTGTAGTTTAATGTCAATGCTGTCGTGTTTTTAAAATGAATGAGAGATGCAGGTAAATGCTGTCACCAATCTGGCACTGAAACAATTCTGTTTGCCAAAAGTAAATCCCAAAGGAACCTCCCTCAGGTCACAGTGTAGTTTCAAAACAGGCAGATAACTTCAGTGTGCGGGTAGCTCTGTTACCTTTACAGCATGAAGCTCTGTTACCTTTACATCATGAAGTGTCAGAGTTTGAAGAAAAGATTTCTTGGTCTCATAGCTGTAATTTTAATACTAATCATAGCCTTTTTGATTAGCTTTAAATATGAGGGAAATGTGGATTATCTAAACCGGTGAGTTACCATATATATATATATTAGGAGATGTATTAGAAATGGCAAGGTGTGTGTATTTGCCTTTATGGTAACACTCTATCTCATATAGTATGGGCTCTATGAATCATTTTGTATTTTTCTTTCGTATCATTTTTCTTTCGTAGGTGTTTGCGACTTCATAGACCTACCAGTGATGTATTAGAGTCTTTAGTTTGTGCCTGTTATTTTACACATGCCTCTCACACATTTTGTTTTGGTTTCTTTTATATTTTAAGGTGCTTTATTTTAAACTTCACATTAATAATGGAAGGAAAACACGTAAACAAACCATTGCAAAGTTTGTAACCAGGAGGTCCCCGGTTCAAATCACACCTCAGACACTGACTCATTGTGTGACCCTGAGAAAGACACTTAACCTCCTTGTGCTCCGTCTTTCAGATGAGACGTTGTTGTAAGTGTCTCTGCAGCTGATGCACAGTTCGCACACCCTAGTCTCTGTAAGTCGCCTTGGATAAAGGCGTCTGCTAAATAAACAAATAATAATAATAATAATAATAATAAACACAAACTGAAATATTTTCTAGTAATTCATTATATAGCGCATAGACAACTGAAATACGACAAAGTATTTACTGTAGGTAGTGTATTTATTTCCTTTACACAATTAAAATATACATAGACTCAAACAAAAACATTCTGTGATATTCATAAATGAAAGGAACTGAAAGCATAGGGAAGCATGGTTAGGGTACAGACGAGTACAAACATGATAAACTGGCGAGTTACCATAGTAAACTTCCATATATAGAAACAAGCTTAGTTTTATTTATGCGTTCTGTTTTTGGGGTCCCTTTCTTTTTTATTTACATTTGGGTTTGTTTTCACTGTGCCCAGGGTCTGCTCAACACATCACATTCAGTTTGTCCTGTTTGTTTTTTCTATTTTCTGTTGCCTTCTTTTTTGTAATTCTGCTAAGGTCATGCCATTTTTTAAATGTCGATTACAGTGTCCCAGTGAATTTATTTTGTTAATTATTTCTTTCCAAGTTTCTTTTCTTAATGATTTTTGGCCCTGCAAAGTGTTAAGTACTATTTCCTGGGGTTTTTTCCATTTCACTAACAAACAGGTCAGTTTCATCTTTGTGGAAATGTGTTTTCCTTTTCATTTTGGCCGGTGCCATAGTTGCATCAAGGTCGGAGTCTGCTTGTCTCTTTACTTACCACTTATTGGAGGGCTTAAAATCCCAAAAGATGATGCTTAAAAAGCTGTGTTTAAAAGTTTTTGTGTAAAAAGTGAACCAAATCATATTATGCAGAGTAAAACATTAATTAATTGCCTGCCTAAAACTGTAGCAAAATGCTAATAATGTACAAAAATCAATGGCTGTTCTTTTGATAACTCTCTGGATTGCATCTACTGTGAGCTCAGTTACTAATGTGTAACAGTGGAGTGGTATTTTAAGCTTGTGTTGATTATTTTTATAATTGTTAGATTGTTAGATTTTGGAGAACACCAATAAGGTTATGAGTTGTATTTAGATAACATGCAAACTAACTTTGTACCCGTTAATATCCGATTATTATCACTAGTTGTATGGAGGATTTCACTTGTATGCAAACAGCAACTGCCTAGGGATATTTATACAGTTTTAGCAGATTATTTCCATGCTTCACCACCAAGGGCTAAAGCCTTTTTTTTGTTTTCTTTTTAAACATATTTAGTTCTAATTAATATGGCAGTAGACTTTTTGTTTTGGTCAAGTCTGGGATAAAAACAGACTACAGAACCAATTTATGATTCAGAAAAACCGAATTGCAATGGTATGATTTTCTTTAATTACCAGTTGTATTTACAGTACATACTGTCAACTTGCAAACTTAAAGAACAACATCAGTGTACCTAGATGTTTCCACCATGCTATCTGAAGACGGTGGCAGTCAAAATGCTTTAGCTAATTATTAAAATAATGAGTTATCATGTTAATCTCATCTCGTCATATGTTGTTATAGTGCATGCATATATTATTTATGGAAATATTGTACATATTCATTTTAATTTCCCCTTTCCACCATTAAAAGTAATAATCCTATTATCACCTCCACAGTATTGCCTGTTTACGTCCTTTTCTATCATCAGTAGGTGCAGAAAGGTTAGTTCACGCACTCATCAGCTCTGGATTGGATTACTGCAACGCTTTGTTCTGTGTCCTTCCTAATAAAAAAAATATGTTATTTATACTCCAACATGTCCAGAATGCTGCTGCTCATAGCCTAACAAGATCAAAAGCACGTGATCATATTTCACCTGTACTATGTCGACTCCATTGGTTGCCTGTTAACTTTAAGATTGATTTTAAAATTGCAATGCTAAGCTATAAAGCTCTAAATGGCACCGCTCCTTCATATATTGCTTACCTGCTTACTCCCTATGTTCCTGCTCGCAGCCTGCCTTCCTCTGTTGGTTATCCCCCGCTCCAGGCTGCACACGCAGGGTGACGGTGCTTTTTCTGTTTATGCACCCAGACTTTGGAACTCCTTGCCAAATTATATTAAAGGTTCAGACTCTCTGCAGTTTTTTAAACCTTCTTTAAAGACTTATTATTTTAAATTGGCTTTTAATTGTATCTAACTGTACTTTTAACTTGGTTTTAACTGTACTTAATTGTACCTTTTCTTTTTGTTTGTTTAAATCTTGTAATGTGCCTTGGGATACTTGCTATGAAAAGCGCTATATAAATAAAATTTTCTTGTTGTTGTTGTAAATCCAACAATAGATACGTCATGGTGGCTCCCATTCCAGAAAAGCAAGACAAAACAACTTTAGGAGAAAAAGCAGCCACTTCTCTAAGATCTACAGTGATGAGCCAGGAGTCACCACTCGAAAAGCAAGTGGAAAAGCAAGCCACGCCGTTGAATGTTCCCAAACCCACAGCAAAGAAGATGACCAAAGAAAAACCCAAACCCATAACAGAGAGGACTACCATAGGAAGACCCAAACCCCAGACAAAGAAGTCTACCATAGAAAAACTCAAACCCATAACAGAGAGGACTACCATAGGAAGACCCAAACCCACAACAAAGAAGTCTACCATAGAAAAGCCAAGACCACAGACCCCAAAAAAGTCCTTAAGGATCGGGGATTTTCAACTGTACCCCAAGTGGGACATAGAAGAGGACTACCACCGGGACCCTTCTGCAAAAAAGACAGTAAGAAAAGTGTTGGCTTGATGTTTCTTACAAATTCTTATTCCTTTGTAAAACAGTTATGTACTATAAGGGTAATGTAGCCTTAGGAAAAATACATTTAAAAGAAAACAAAAAGACGTTACACCATATCAAAGTGTTTGACCTTTGACCTTGGGGTGTAACCCCAAAAATAAAAATCTAAATAAATTACCAAGAAAAGGTCAAGGTCTCGGTTTTGTCTGTGCAAAATTTCAGGAAGGTAATATTTTTGGTTTGCTTTGAAAAAATCCAAACCTAACTTAATAATCTTCAGGTATAAACACATTTAATGTGAATAGATGACATGTGTAAATGAATCACAAATCATATTTTTGGGGGGAAATGTCAGCACCTTTTATTCCAGGTGAACAATTACTTTTACACAACACAGGTCACACCAGTCAATGACCCCTTCTCCTTCTCTATAGTTGCTCAGTCTTTTCGAGATCTTGATTCTCAAACTTGTAGCCTCTTGAGGAAGACGAAGTTAGACTAGGGCATATAACACTGCAAAGAATGTTGCCATGGGGTACCCAACATTTGTCATCCTTCTCTGGCCCAGGTTAGGTTTTGATTTTTTCAAAGCAAACCAAAAATATTACCTTCCTAAAATTTTGCACAGACAAAGCCGAGACCATGACCTTTTCTTGGTCATTTTTTGAGAGTTGTAAAGTTGAGCTTGTTTGCCTGGAACAACCCTGTGGCAGAGCAGGGCTCTGCCCTTGTAAATACTGGCAGGGATGGGGTTAAATTCTCCTCCCTGCCCAGGTTGATTGCATCAGGTTGGAGCAATCAATTATCCAATTAACGGGAGACCACTAGGGGGTCTAATATGGAGTAGAGATGTAAAGCAGGAGTTCCTGAATCTTTTAAAATAATCTTTAGCAATCCTTTAAAATCATTCCTTTAAAACGTCGCTTTTTGTTTGTTTTAATAAGTTTAACGTTACATCTGCTATTTTATTTGATATATATCCATTGCTGTCAGTCACACTTACTTTGTAATGCCACCAAAGCCGTCAAGCAAAAAATCGATGGCTGCTGATCCAGGTGCACCTGCTCCTGGGCCGATCGCTGTTGCAGGAGAAAGCGGAGGGGGGCGCGGCTACAGCTCCACCATGCTTGATGATTTCCGTAGGATCGTCAGGGAAGTTATCCGAGATGAGATTGCTATGCTTCGATCCGAAATTCAATCGGCAATTGCTCCCATTAAAGCCGCGTTGTCTGAGTGCTCTGAAAAAGTTAGAGAGGTGGAGGGCTCCATGAATGTGTTTGACGCCCGACTTGCTGGGGTTGAATCAGCCTGCAACTTGCTTGCTTCTGAAAATAACAAGCTCCTTGGTAAAATTGACAACCTGGAGAACCGAAGTAGGAGAAATAATCTGCGCGTCGTCGGAATTCCGGAGGGGATGGAGGAAGGCAGACCAACGGAGTTTATGTCGAGCTTCTTTCAAGAAGTGTTTGGGGAGGAGTGCCTGGACTCCCCCCCTGTTCTGGATAGGGTACATCGCTCCTCGGCTGCGAGACCACGAGAGGGAGAGCGCCCAAGGCCTTTCATTTTGAGAGTTCACCATTTTCAGGTTAAAGAGCGGCTTCTGCGCTTGTCAAGGGAGAAGGGGCAGCTCATCTTCCGCGGAAAAAGAGTCTTCATTTTCCCCGATTTTAGTGCTGATTTGGTAAAGCGCAGAGCTGCTTATAATGAAGTGAAGGCGCTTCTCCGTGGTGCGAAGGTGAGATATGGCCTATTACATCCAGCACGTCTCCGCGTTTCATTCAATGGAACTGATAAAATCTTCGATACTCCAGAAGCAGCAAGGGACTTTTATTCAAGAGAGATCCTCCCTAAGCTAAAATGCACAGAGTAAATACAGTACGGTAATTGCAGGCTTAATACCATTTAAATATACCGGCGTTATACAGAAGTATAAATGTCTTTTTTGTTTATTTATTTATTATCATTATTTTTTGTGTATGTATGGTTGTGGGTTGTATTTTTGTGTGTGTGTGTGTATTCCTTCGGTAAAATGAATGTTCTCCTAAGTTAAAAGCATTACTGTTATGGTTGAAATGTGCGCATCAGACTGACTTGCAAACGGCGCGTCACTGGTTACATCAATGCAATGTATCCCGGGGAATTTAGTTTTGGTGCCACGGAGAACAGGGGTTTTGCTAGTCTGGGTGGGCATGCTTTGCAGCTATCGCTCCAGTGGTGTTATTGGGTTGCTGGTTAAGTTTGCTACTCTCAACTGTCGTAATGGATTTTCCAGTATTACTATTTTATGTGTTTGTATGGATATGTATGTGTATGTATGTGTGTGTGTGTGTATGTGTATATATACTGTATATGTGCATGTGTGTGTATGTGTGTATGCATGTATGTGTATGTGTATGTGTATATATGTATGTGTATATATGTGTGTATGTATGTGTATGTATATACTGTATATATATATATGTGTGTATATGTATGTGTGTGTGTGTATACACTACCGTTCAAAAGTTTGGGGTCACTTAGAAATTTCCTTGTTTTCGAAAGAAAAGCAAATTTTTTGTCCATTAAAATAACATCAAATTGATCAGAAATACAGTGTAGACATTGTTAATGTTGTAAATGACTATTGTAGCTGGAAACGGCTGATTTGTAATGGAATATCTACATAGGCGTACAGAGGCCCATTATCAGCAACCATCAGTCCTGTGTTCCAATGGCACGTTGTGTTTGCTAATCCAAGTTTATCGTTTTAAAAGGCTAATTGATCATTAGAAAACCCTTTTGCAATTATGTCAGCACAGCTGAAAACTGTTGTGCTGATTAAAGAAGCAATAAAACTGGCCTTCTTTAGACTTGTTGAGTATCTAGAGCATCAGCAATTGTGGGTTCAATTACAGGCTCAAAATGGCCAGAAACAAAGAACTTTCTTCTGAAACTCGTCAGTCTATTCTTGTTCTGAGAAATGAAGGCTATTCCATGCGAGAAATTGCCAAGAAACTGAAGATCTCGTACAACGCTGTGTACTACTCCCTTCACAGAACAGCGCAAACTGGCTCTAACCAGAATAGAAAGAGGAGTGGGAGGCCCCGGTGCACAACTGAGCAAGAAAACAAATACATTAGAGTGTCTAGTTTGAGAAACAGACGCCTCACAGGTCCTCAACTGGCAGCTTCATTAAATAGTACCCATAAAACACCAGTCTCAATGTCAACAGTGAAGAGGCGACTCGGGATGCTGGCCTTCTAGGCAGAGTTGCAAAGAAAAGCCATATCTCAGACTGGCCAATAAAAAGAAAAGATTAAGATGGGCAAAAGAACACAGACACTGGACAGAGGAAGATTGGAAAAAAGTGTTATGGACAGACGAATCTAAGTTTGAGGTGCTCGGATCACAAAGAAGAACATTCGTGAGACGCAGACCAAATGAAAAGATGCTGGAGGAGTGCTTGACGCCATCTGTCAAGCATGTTGGAGGCAATGTGATGGTCTGGGGGTGCTTTGGTGGTGGTAAAGTGGGAGATTTGTACAGGGTAAAAGGGATCTTGAAGAAGGAAGGCTATCACTCCATTTTGCAACGCCATGCCATATCCTGTGGACGGCGCTTGCAAACAGCTCCAAACTATGCAAGAACTATTTAGGGAAGAAGCAGTCATCTGGTATTCTGTCTATAATGGAGTGGCCAGCACAGTCACCGGATCTCAACCCTATTGAGCTGTTGTGGGAGCAGCTTGACCGTATGGTACGTAAGAAGTGGCCATCAAGCCAATCCAACTTGTGGGAGGTGCTTCAGGAAGCATGGGGTGAAATCTTTTCAGATTACCTCAACAAATTGACAACTAGAATGCCATAGGTCTGCAAGGCTGTAATTGCTGCAAATGAAGGATTCTTTGACGAAAGCAAAGTTTGAAGGACACAATTATTATTTCAATTAAAAATCATTATTTCTAACCTTGTCAATGACTATATTTCCTATTCATTTTGCTATATTTCCTATTCAAACTCATTTCATGTATGTTTTCATGGAAAACAAGGAAATTTCTAAGTGACCCCAAACTTTTGAACGGTAGTGTATATATATATATATATATATATATATATATATATATATATATATATATGCATATATGTATGTTTGTGTGTGTGTGTATATATATATATATATATATTGTAAGGCAGCAGGTTGTGTGAGACAGCAGGGAGGGGGTTAAAACCTCCCTGAAGAAAAAATGGCACCTCTGTTGTATGTAATTGTTTTGGTTTTTTGTTAATTATTTTTGTTAATTGTTTTATTTGTTAATTATCACCCGCACCTGGTAGTTATTATCAATTAGTACCAGGTGCAGGGGTATTTAAGGGAAGCAGTCAAACTGTTCGAGGCTGCTGGGTGGAAGGAGGCAGAAGGAAGGTGCTCTGCTTCCGAGCAGTCAAGGAGAAAGAAAATAGTAGGTGCTGTGTAAACCTGTGGGGTTTTTGTTTGTATGCCAGGTAAACGGCTTAGCCGTCCTGCAAGTTAGTCAGGGAAATTACCTGTGTAGTCAGTGCTCCAAATCGGAGTTAGGTGTTTGTTTTTGTTTTGCTGTATTTATTTTTGTGTTTATTAAAATATTAGTGCAACCGCGCTTGAAAATCCATTTCTGTGTGCTGGGTCGTAGTTTTTAAAGGGGCACGAACCCGAGTGGGTGAGCTCTTTCACATATGGTGGCAGAAAGTGTGGGCGCCCCTATGACCCAGAAGATGCATTTTAAAGAGTTGATCTCAATGATCAATAAGAACACCGCTGCTCAAAAGAGCAAAACAAGAAGTGGAGAATGAAGCTAGGGCTGCCGGATCTGGAGCCGACGGAGTTAGACCTGCTGCTCCAAAAGTGGGAGCAAACAAGAGGTGCCCCGCTGACTCCAGCCTCAGAGCCCAGAGGGGAAGAGCTGCTGCTGCCGGAGCCCAGAGGGGAAGAGCTGCCGCTGCGGAGCCCAGAGGGAAGAGCTGCCGCTGCGGAGCCCAGAGGGGAAGAGCTGCCGCTGCCGGAGCCCAGAGGGGAAGAGCTGCCGCTGCCGGAGCCCAGAGGGGAAGAGCTGCCGCTGCCGGAGCCCAGAGGGGAAGAGCTGCCGCTGCCGGAGCCCAGAGGGGAAGTAGCTGCCGCTGCCGGAGCCCAGAGGGGAAGTAGCTGCCGCTGCCGGAGCCCAGAGGGGAAGTAGCTGCCGGAGCCCAGAGGGGAAGTAGCTGCCGCTGCCGGAGCCCAGAGGGGAAGTAGCTGCCGCTGCCGGAGCCCAGAGGGGAAGTAGCTGCCGCTGCCGGAGCCCAGAGGGGAAGTAGCTGCCGCTGCCGGAGCCCAGAGGGGAAGTAGCTGCCGCTGCCGGAGCCCAGAGGGGAAGTAGCTGCGCTGCCGGAGCCCAGAGGGGAAGTAGCTGCCGCTGCGGAGCCCAGAGGGGAAGTAGCTGCCGCTGCCGGAGCCCAGAGGGGAAGTAGCTGCCGCTGCCGGAGCCCAGAGGGGAAGAGCTGCCGCTGCCGGAGCCCAGAGGGGAAGAGCTGCCGCTGCCGGAGCCCAGAGGGGAAGAGCTGCCACTGCCGGAGCCCAGAGGGGAAGAGCTGCCGCTTCCAGAGCCCAGAGGGGAGGTGAAAAGCATACCTCCACCACAGCCCCGACCACCACCCCTACGGTCCAGTCCGCGTCGCTGCGTCGGTCCTCGCCCCTGCTCCTGGACACCCTGTCGGTTGGCCTGGACCTCCCTTCACTTGACCTAGAGCCCAGGAGTCGGCAGAATTGGTCACAGTTCTCCACCTGGTCCCCTGCTCCGCTCCTCCCGGACACACAGACGTCGCTGCACTGCTCCCAGACGTCGCCACGCCCCTGGTCACTGCTTCGCTCCCGTTGGTGACCGGACGTCGCTACACTGGGTCCCAGCTGCAGACCTCTGCCCGCTGCTGCAGCCTCCAGTGCCCGGTTGTCGTTCCGGTGCGCCCCTGACAAACCGTTGGGGTCCCTCGTCGCCCGGTCGCGGTCCCTACCTGGCTGGGCGGGGCGTGGACCGATCCACCCTCAAGTCCGCCCATGGAAGAGGGCGAAAAGGACATTTATGGACTCGAGGGTGGGTGGTTATGGTTTAGGGGAGGTGGCATTGGAATGGCCGTCAGTGTTGCACACTTGGGGGAAGGATATGTAAGGCAGCAGGTTGTGTGAGACAGCAGGGAGGGGGTTAAAACCTCCCTGAAGAAAAAATGGCACCTCTGTTGTATGTAATTGTTTTGCTTTTTAGTTAATTATTTCTGTTAATTGTTTTATTTGTTAATTATCACCCGCACCTGGTAGTTATTATCAATTAGTATCAGATGCAGGGGTATTTAAGGGAAGCAGTCAAACTGTTCGAGGCTGCTGGGTGGAAGGAGGCAGAAGGAAGGTGCTCTGCTTCCGAGCAGTCAAGGAGAAAGAAAATAGTAGGTGCTGTGTTAAACCTGTGTGGTTTGTGTTCTGTATGCCAGGTAAACGGCTTAGCCGGCCTGCAAGTTAGTCAGGGAAATTACCTGTGTAGTAAGTGCTCCAAATGTAAGTTAGGTGTTTGTTTTGTTTTGCTGTATTTATTTTTGTGTTTATTAAAATATTAGCGCAACCGTGCTTGAAAATCCATTTCTGTGTACTGGGTCGTAGTTTTTAAAGGGGCAACAAACCCGTCAGTGGCGCAATCGTTTACAATATATATATATATATATAATGTATATATATATGTATGTATGTATGTATGTATTTTATTATTATTTTTTTTAGTATTCACGTTTGTGTGTGGTTTGAAAGGAGAGAAATAACGTTTGCATGGCCCTGGGTTCAGTATACTATTTGTTATTGCTGAAATGAAAAGGTTTGTTTCTCTTACTGATATAGTTTGGGGTGTTGACTTACTATGTGGATACTTTACTAAATAATTGAAATGTTCTTGCAGTATTACATTATCACTGTATAAGCATTAAGCAGTTTTTTATGTTTTATTTTTTTTTTTTTTCTCTCTGGTGTTTTCATACATTTTGGTGCATTTCTTATAGTTACCTATTTTTAAGGGTTGCTTACATTTAGACAGTTCAGTTCTGGGACTAGTGCTGTAAGGTTAGGCACAGCAGAGCAGACACAGTGGTTAGGTTAAAAGCTTTACAAATTAAGCTTTGGGAATGTTACCACCTCTTAATAGGTGGGATGGGGGGGCTGTTATATTTTTTCTGTTGTTGTTGTTTTTTTTGTTTGTTTTGTTTTCTCTCTTTCACTTTCCTTCTCTCTTCTGCCGTGTTTTTTTTTATATTGGTCAGGGGGAGGGGATCTGAGGTTAAGATGCCTGTTTTGTTTTGTTTTGTATCTCATCCTACATTTTTTTCTTTACATCCCTAAATCTTGATGGTTGCTGTGGCTGGCACTAACTCTGGTGATATTGGGTGCCAGGTTAATTTTATAAGCTGGAATGTCAAGGGGCTTAATCACCCAGTGAAACACAATCGAGTGTGATCTCACCTTCAACAGCTGAAAGTGGGCATTGCTTTTCTGCAAGAAACACATCTTCCAAATTCAGACCACTCCCGTATGCGCAGGAGTTGGGTGGGGCAGATATTTCATTCCAAATTTCATGGCAAAGCTCGGGGAGCAGCAATTTTAGTACACAAATCCATTCCATTCATTGCCTCCCAAGTGACTGCGGACCCAAATGGTCGTTATGTTGTTGTCACAGGTACTCTTTATAACACCCCTTTAATTTTAGCTAATGTCTATGCTCCTAATTGGGATGACAGTCAGTTTTTCACTAACTTTCTTTCTTCCCTACCTGATGTGCACACACACCACCTCTTACTCGGGGGACATGAACTGTACTCTTAATCCTAGGTTGGACCGCTCCTGCCTAAATCCAGCACCCCTTCAAAATCTGCTCTGATTATTTGTTCATTTCTTGACACATATGGGGCTTCTGATCCGTGGCGCTTTCTTTTCCAACTGCCCGGCAGTACTCTTTTTCTCCTGTACATCAAACATACTCTCGTATTGACTACTTTTTCTGGACAAAAACTGCTTCCCATTGTACGTTCTTGTACGTATCAGAGTATAGCCATATCAGATCATGCGCCTCTGGTTTTGGAGCTTGTTTTTCACAGGCAGGTGGCACCACGTCACCCTTGGAGGCTCAACCCCCTATTATTATCTGATCAAGACTTTGTCCAGTTTATTTCTTCCCAGATAGACTTCTTTCTGGATACCAACTCAACACCTGGGATGTCCTCCATCACTTTATGGGAAACCTTAAAGGCTTATTTACGAGGCTAAGTAATCTCTTACAGTGCTCGACTCAACAGGCTTCGAACAAGGCGGCTCTCAGAACTAACTGACCTTATTTTGCAGTTAGATCAGCAACATGCTCTCTCTCCCACTCCAGAACTCTATAAACAACGATTGTCCCTACAAACTGAATTCAACCTTCTCTCCACTAAACAGGCAGAGCAATTAATGATTAGATCACGGCATGCACTATATGAACATGGTGACAAGGCTAGCAAAATTTTAGCACATCATCTGCATCAATCTGCTGCTTCACATTTGATCCCGCAAATTAATTCTCAATCAGGTCTGCCTACAACTGACCAGCAGGAGATTAATGATCAATTTAAAACATTTTATTTTTCTCTTTACAAATCGGAATCACCTGCCGATCCCGCATTAACCGATTCTTTTTTGAGAGCCTTCCTGTTCCAGTTTTGGATCCTGACTCAAAAGCCCACCTGGAGGAGCCCTTTGCCCTAGATGAAATAACTCAAGCTATTAGGTCAATGCAGAGTGGTAAATCTCCTGGCCCAGATGGGTTTCCCATAGAATTTTATAAGAAATTTAGCTGTAGTTTGTCTCCCCTACTGAGCACCATGTTTGCTGAATCTTTTACATCTATGTCCCTACCGCCTACGCTGTGCCAAGCCTCTATCTCTGTACTGCTTAAACAGAATAAGAACCCTCTTGATTGTGGATCCTACCGCCCCATTTCACTGCTTAATGCAGACTTTAAAATTTTTGCTAAGACCCTCGCACACCGTCTTGAGTTGGTTCTCCCCTCTATTGTCTCCTCTGACCAGACAGGATTTGTGCAGGGCAGACACAAATCTTATTTTAACCTTCGCCGTTTGTTCAATATTATATATACTCCCTCTTCTGCCCTGCCTGAGGTTATTCTTTCGTTAGATGCAGAGAAAGCTTTTGATCGTGTTGAATGGGACTACTTGTTTGCTGCTCTACATAGGTTTGGCTTTGGTCACAATTTTATTTCATGGATCAAGCTGTTATATTCCTCCCCTACAGCTTCTGTTCGCACAAATGATGTGCAATCCAAATACTTCCCTCTCCACCGAGGTACAAAACAAGGAGGCTGTGTGGTCCAGTGGTTAAAGAAAAGCGCTTGTAACCAGGAGGTCCCCAGTTCAAATCCCACCCCAGCCACTGACTCATTGTGTGACCCTGAGCAAGTCACTTAACCTCCTTGTGCTCCGTCTTTCGGGTGAGACGTAGTTGTAAGTGACTCTGCAGCTGATGCATAGTTCACACACCCTAGTCTCTGTAAGTCGCCTTGGATAAAGGCATCTGCTAAATAAACAAATAATAAAGGTTGCCCTCTCTCTCCCCTTCTTTTTGCCATTGAACCTCTTGCAATATCCCTGCGTGTAAGTCAGGATGTAAAAGGAGTAATTCTCGGGGGGGGGGCGCGAGCAGAAGGTGTCACTTTATGCTGAAGACCTTATTTTTTATATTTCTGACCCTATCTCTTCACTCCCCCATGCCTTAGTTATACTGGAGCAGTTTAGCAGGTTCTCTGGATATAAACTTATCCTACACAAGAGTGAATTGTTCCCTATCAACTTGGTGGCTCGTCGCTGTCCCCTTGAGAATCTCCCTTTCAAAATTGCATCCGAAAGCTTTACTTACTTGGGGGTCACAGTCACACGCTCATACAACAAACTCTTTAAATTTAACTTTACTCCCCTACTAGAGCATATTAAACAAGACTTTCTTCGTTGGTCCACTCTACCACTTTCTCTGACATGTCGCATCAACTCGGTCAAGATGAACACACTCCCTAAGTTACTCTACCTGTTTCAATGTATCCCTGTTTTTATTACTAAAAGTTTTTTCAATACACTTGATCGGGTGGTTTCTTTGTTTATCTGGAATAAGAAGCCTCCCAGAATTCGGAAAGATTTCCTACAAAGAATGAAACCAAGGGGTGGTATGGCTCTACCTAACTTTCAATTTTATTATTGGTCGGCTAATATCCGAAATCTATTACATTGGTCACATTTTCACCCCCGGCTGGACGGCCCTACGTGGCTGGTCATGGAGTCAGCCTCCTGTCGCTTTACCTCCCTGCCTGCCCTACTGTGCTTTACTCTTCCCCTCTCGACTTCTCAGTTTAGTGTTAACCCATTGGTTTGTCACTCCCTCCAGATCTAGTCCCAGTTTAGGAGGCGGTTTGGCCTCCAGTTCATGTCCATATATGCCCCTGTTGATGTAAACCATCTATTCCCACCCTCAGTGAAAGACTCTGCTTTTAGTCTATGGTATAGAAGTTGTATTAAGTCTCTTAAAGATTTATACATTGACAATAATTTTGCATCGTTTGGCCAGCTTGTCCAAAAATTTAACCTACCTCAAACACACTTTTTCGCTACTTGCAAATTCGAAACTTTGTTCATAATAGAGTGGTTCAGTTTCCTCTACTGCCTCCCAGATCAGTCACTGATTTGATTCTAGAATTCAACCCTGACAGTAGGGGCGTAATATCTAAAATTTATAACATTATATTGTCTCTGCATTGCCCTTCATTGTCCACTTTGAAAACCCTGTGGGAACATGATCTAGGACTCCAGCTAACTGATGGCATTTGGGAATCCATCCTTGCTCATGTGCATTCTTCTTCAGTTTGTGCTCGGCATGGGCTTATTCAATTCAAAATCTTACATCGTCTTCATTTATCAAAGGTCAAATTGGCCAGAATATACCCTGAATTGGATCCAGCCTGTGACAGATGCAAACTAGCACCAGCTTCTCTCATACATATGTTCTGGTCCTGTCCCAGACTGGCTCCATTTTGGACCTCTGTCTTTGAGACCCTCTCTCAGTTCTTACAAGTGCCTATTGACCCCACTCCACTCACTGCGATTTTCGGTGTGATTCCCGACAATGTTCCCTTAACAGGGCTGCAGTCGGACACCGTGGCCTTTGCAACTCTGCTGGCTAGACGCCTCATTTTGTTTGGTTGGAAACAGGCTGCCCCACCCTCACATGTTCACTGGATTAGGGATCTCATGTACTCCCTTAAATTGGAAAAAATAAAGTTTACATTAAGGGGATCCACTGCAAAATTTTATAAAGCGTGGCAACCCTTTCTATCCTATGTTGACAACCTCAGATTGCCCTCCCCTCCATAATCTTCCTTTATAACATTAATAATAATGAAAAAGCAAGCACGGCACTTTCTCTTCTGTCTTTCTCCTCTTTCTCTTCTCTTTTATAACAATTATAATTATTATTAATATGATTTCCACTTAAATCTCTGTTAAATTGTGTTTATGTTTCATCCTGTTTAATTTGTGAAATCCAATAAAAAAAGTTAAAAAAAAAAAAAATTATCCAATTAATACCCAGCCACCTGGCATAAAAGGAGGCCTCAGCCTCCCAGTAAAAAGAGAGAGTTCCAGAAGGAGAGGAAGGTTTTTGCTTTTGCTGTTTGTTTTTTGTTTGAAGAATCTTGATGGCATCACCGTTTATTTGTAAGTTTATTTTGTCTATTATTTCTGTTTGAAACCTTTTAGTTTGGCCCTCTTGCCGGTTTATTTTGTATATTTTATGTATTAAAAACTTTATTTTTGAACTTTCCACACTGTCTCTGAGTCTCAACCTCTGTCATCCTGTCACATTTGGTGTCAGAAACGGGATAGCGCCACCTGGAGGCTTAGGGCAGTATTTTTTTGGTTTTTTTCCTTTTTGAGTTTTGAGGAGAAAAAAAAGGAAGAGAGGATGAGGTGGAAGAAAGACCAGGAAGCGAGGGACAGGGAGGAGGAGGAGTACATCAGGGCCAGGTACCCGAGGAGCTGTAGGTCACCACTGTTGTGCCCCCTCTGTAACCAGCAACATCAGTTCACCGCCTGTCCCTTCCGGTACTATGAGGAGCCTGAACATCCACAGCCAGAGTGGGAGGAGCCCGGACGTCCACAGCCCGAGTGGGAGGAGCCCGGATGTCCACAGCCCGAGTGGGAGGAGCCCGAATGTCCACAGCCCGAGTGGGAGAAGCCCGAATGTCCACGGCACGAGTGGAAGGAGTCGGTGGGTCCACGGCCCGAGAGGGAGGACTTGGTGTGTCCACAGCCCGAGAGGGAGGAGTCGGTGCGTCCACGGCCCGAGAGGGAGGACTTGGTGTGTCCACAGCCCGAGAGGGAGGAGTCGGTGCGTCCACGGCCCGAGAGGGAGGACTTGGTGTGTCCACAGCCCGAGAGGGAGGAGTCGGTGCGTCCACGGTCCGAGAGGGAGGAGTTGGTGTCGCCTCCATCAGCAGGGGAAGATTACCTGCTGTTCCCACTTCCACCAGAGTGGGAGGACTGCCTGTGGCTCCCGCCTCCACCGTTGTGGGAGGACTACCCATCGCTTTCGCCGCCACCAGCAGAGGGAGAATACCTGCTGGTGCCACCTCCACCGGCAGGGGAAGATTACCTGCTTTCTCTTCCTCCATCGCCGCTACCAGCAGAGGGAGCATGCCTGCTGGTTCACCTGCTGCTGCCGTCCCGAGAGCCGGGGTGGAGCTGCCGTCCCGTGAGTCAGAGGAGGTGGAGCTGCTGTCCCGAGAGCCAGAGGGGGTGGAGCTGCCGTCCCGAGAGCCAGAGGGGGTGGAGCTGCCATCCTGAGAGCCAGAGGGGGAGGAGCCACGGACCCGAGAGCCAGAAGGGGAGAAGGCTGACGCCCCTCAGCAGCCCTTGCACATGCTGCTGAGAGGAGTTCAGGGGAGGCGCACCTGACTACTGGCGGGTCCAGTTTCCCTGCCAGCGTTCGTGTGCTTGGAAGGACTGGACCCCCGCTTTGAAGGAAGCTTGGGGATCCGACACCACCGCCGCTGAAATAGCCCACCCAAGGGACATAAGGGGACTCTTGGGGAGGGCTTTGGTTCAAAGGGGGAGTTTGGCGATATGGCCTCATGTGCTTTGTAATGGGGGAGTGTGTGGCAGAGCAGGGCTCTGCCCTTGTAAATACTGGCAGGGATGGGGTTAAATTCTCCTTCCTGCCAAGGTTGATTGCGTCAGGTGGGAGCAATCAATTATCCAATTAACACCCAGCCACCTGGCATAAAAGGAGGCCTCAGCCTCCCAGTAAAAAGAGTGTTCCAGAAGGAGAGGAAGGTTTTTGCTTTTGCTGTTTGTTTGTTTTTTGTTTGAAGAATCTTGATGGCATCACCGTTTATTTGTAAGTTTATTTTGTCTATTATTTCTGTTTGAAACCTTTTTGTTTGGCCCTCGTGCCGGTTTATTTTGTATTTTTTATATATTAAAAGCTTTATTTTTTGACCTTTCCACACTGTCTCTGAGTCTCAACCTCTGTCATCCTGTCACAAACCCTAAGAACCAAGTCTGGTGTAACTCGGTGACGATAGGGTTTAAAATACAACTTTTCTGGGGTGATTTGTCATGGAATGACCCAATCAATTGTTGTCTATACACCTTAATCAATGCGGTTAGCATGCATACTTTGTTATATACCAGTGTCTACCGGTACTGATGTTTATATATTAAAATAGGGGCTCCCTATTCATGAAATTGAATACTTAAAATGAGGGGTGTACAGAGAAACCATTACTCGTAATCGTACTCGGAAAGCAACACTACAGATGCTCTCATGACGTCACTGGGAGGGTGTGACAAAGATGACTGAGCGGTGACGTCACGGCAGAAGCAGGAACAAATAACAGAAATGGGGTTTTGGTGAAGCTGAGCGTGTGATCGCGCTCAGCATTTAATTATTAAACAGAACAGAAAATAAAAAGGTTGCAAGACAAAAACACACAGGACACGGCACTTACGCCAAAACAAAAGAGATAAACAAAACGGACTATACAGTAAACAGACTAACAAACACGGTGAGTGACAACTATAAATGTAATTTTCTCCTTCTCTCTCTCCGTTCTCTACTCACCGAACACCCAACCCCGAGTGAGTGAAAACATGTTGTTTTATGCAGTTGTACCGAGACTCGATTGCTAGTCAATCATTCAATTGGAATCTCGGTACAACTGCACGTGAATTAATTAAGTGCACTCCCGTGACCACACATTACATTTTAACCAGCACGTGAAGTGATTTGTGCCCTCCTCGTGCCTAAATACAAATCTACATTTTTAAATCACCCGTGAAACACAGACCCGTTTATATCCTGTGTACCGATGACTATACACCAACATTTACACACAACACGTAACATATAATACACAGGGGGGGCACTTTGCCACAGACGGCTATGAAATTTTCACTCAGACAGTGACCTGAGTGAAAGTTTGGTACGATTAACATCGTTCCACAAATCAAAAAGCAAATTCAAGAATCCTCATCTTACTGAGATGGAAATACACATCCTAATCTCCTATAATCCGTCTGCAGGTTTTGTGTTAAATGATGCTTATCGCATAACTTCAGAACAAATAATGCAGAGCCAATGAAACTCAGTATAAGATAAAAACAAAACAAAAACAACAACCAGGGCACAGAGTGAAATCAATGTTTTCCATGACTGTTGAAAGTACATTATTAGCAATCTCACAACATACCTCTCTGAATTATCTCAAAACAGGGGAATGTGTTGTTACCTTACATTCTGTATAAATATAAATGTACAGTATGTTGAGATATACACATCTCCAGACTGTCGCTGATAAAACCACTCAAAAGGTCAACACCAAGCAGAACTCTTAGTGTAGCTGTCACAGGGTAGGCTTGAGTGGTGACGTCAGAACCAGGAAGCAGTACACCACATACAGAGGTACGGGCTGAAACTGCCGTAGCAGTATATTTATTAAATAATAAATTAAACAGTCTCACAAAAAACCCGAAAGAAAAGGGCACCTTGGCCAAAACAAAACAAGCACAAAGAATAATTGAACTTTACAAAAAACGAGTAACTTTAAACCTAGCAGTCTTGGTAGCATTCTCTCTCTCTCTCTCTCCCTCTCTCTCTCTCTCTCTCTCTCTCTCTCTCTCTTTCTCTCTCTCTCTCTCAGTATTACCTTTGTTCTCCTAAGCTCTCTGTTCAATGAGCCTTAATTACCTATTAATCAAACAATTACCTTATTAAGGCTCCAGCCACATTCCCACAAGGTTATAGGGATTGGGGATTTAACCCCATCCACATATCCTCCCCCTCAGAATGGCACCACCGGTCCATTCAAAAATCATACAATCCCATGCCTTCCCGAGAGAAAAAATCTGCATTTTAATGCAGCTTTCCTGCTCGGTGAACAACCTTGAAGTGTCGCCCCAGGAGGTAGAACTGGAGTGACTCGACCGCCCATTTTACTGCAAGACACTCCTTCTCGATGGTACTATAGTTTTTCTCGCGGGGAAGGAGCATCCTGCTGATGGGTGCTCGCTTCCCCGGACCTCCTGAGACAACACTGCCCCGAGACCTGTCTCTGACGCATCCGTCTGCAGGGTGAACCTCTTACTGAAATCAGGACTGCACAGCACTGGCTTGCTACACAGCCTTTGCTTCAGAGCGAGAAAGGCCCTCTGGCACGTCCACTGAACCGTATTTGGGGCAGCCTTCCTTGTGAGGTCTGTCAAAGGAGTAGCGAGCGTGGTGAAGCTTGGAATGAACTTCCTATAATAGCCCACTAGTCCCAAGAAAGAGCGCACCTGGGTTTTGGTTGTAGGGACCAGCCAGTCAGCCAAGGCTTTCACCTTAGCAATCAGCAGTCTGATCTGGCCGCTCCCTGCTCGATACCCCAAATACTCCAAGTCACTCTTCCCAATGGCACATTTCTTTGGGTCAGCCGTGAGCCCAGCCTCCCGCAAGGATTGCAGCACCGCCGCCACCTTACCCAGATGACTTGGCCAGTCCTCACTGTGGATAACCACGTAATCTATGTAAGCGGCGGCGTACTGCTGATGGGGCCACAAAATGCGATCCATCATCCGCTGGAAAGTGGCTGGCGCTCCGTGCAACCCAAAAGGCATGGTCCTAAATTGGTAAAAACCGAAGGGAGTCGAAAACGCCGTCCTCACTCTGGATTCCGGGGTCAGGGGTATCTGCCAGTATCCCTTTGTTAAATCCAGTGTCGTCATAAAATGAGCCGTGCCAAGACACTCCGGCAACTCATCTACCCAGGGCATGGGATAAGCGTCAAACTTTGATTTTTCATTAACTCGCCTGAAGTCAATGCAAAACCGAGTTGACCCGTCTGACATATCTACTAAAACAATGTGAATGTTCCAGTCACTTTGGGACTCTTCTATTACCTCCAGTCTAAGCATTTTTTGCGCTCAGGTATACAGCATGGCCTCTGGTGAACTGGCGCCTCCGGCTCAACTTCAATGTGATGTTGAGCTACTTGAGTCTGCCCCGGGACAGGAGAAAACACATCAGGAAATTCAGTCACCAGAGCCCAAGCTTGACATTTCGTGTTGGTGTCAGATGATCTGCAATCTGAACTGACCGTTTTTTCGTGAACACAGAAAGATCAGGTCCCAGGCCTGTGATGTCATCTGCCTGCACCACTAACAACACCTCCTGTTGCATCCAGGGCTTCAAGAGGTTGGCATGATAAATGTGCTTTTCTCTCCATCGCTCCAGCTGGCAGATCTCATCATCCACCATCCCAACAATTTCAAAGTGAGGGTACACGGTGACGGGTCTAGGCTTGACCACCCAAACATTAACCACAGCTGCTTGGTCAAAGAGCCTGCCCAGCATGTCGTCACGCCCTGCTCGAAGTCGGAAGTCACGGAACGAGCTATAAAATCAGCACCCATGGCTTCCAGCTCGGGATCGGGTCAGTCCTGAGCGGAGACAGTCGAACCAGACCCCTGCACTGGCTCCGCGGCCTCCCCCCCCAGACTCTTTACCAATCGCCCCCACCTGAAACTTCTTTGACTCCCTCCATTGCCAGCCCTCATTCTTAGCGGCCTGGCACTCCCGTTTAGTTTTATGGAGTTTAAATCTGTGACAATACCATTCCGGGTCACAAAAGGGGGACACAACCCTACCTGCACTCGCGTCACCTGCTGGACAATTGTTATATTTATACTAACCTTGGGATAAGAGCCTACATCCCCATGAATACATTTAACATACACCCGTCCCAATATTTGTTTCTGCCCCGGTGAGATTAGGCTGTCCTGTATTAGGGACTGACCTCACCCTGAATCCAAGAGAGCCTAGGTTTTTGTACCATCCACTGTCACAGGAATAACAAAACCTGTCTGCTGAAGTGACTGAGGTAATTGAACACGCTTACCTGGTCAGCTGAGGTCACAGTCGATCACAGGGCAATCCCGAGCGAGGTAGCCCACCTCCCTGCACGTCCAACACCTCGGTGGACTAGTTTCTCGCCCTGGAGCTTTAGCAAGAGGTCGAAATACCGGAGCCATCAAAGAGGCTCCGATGATAAGGTGACCGCGTGAGACCCCGGTCCGACACCGCAGCAGCCCGTGGGTAACCCCACCCTGCCCCAGTTCCAGGGCCGGGAGCCCCCGCCGACACCCCCAT
The DNA here is from genome assembly GCA_030684275.1 of Acipenser oxyrinchus oxyrinchus. Taxonomy (NCBI): domain Eukaryota; kingdom Metazoa; phylum Chordata; class Actinopteri; order Acipenseriformes; family Acipenseridae; genus Acipenser; species Acipenser oxyrinchus. The sequence continues at coordinate 11,032,217 of CM060260.1, forward strand.
CCAAATACCTGTCTACCCCTTCCCCCCCAGTCCCTTTGCCCTCTCTGGGGCCAGTAGAGGGGGTGATACGGTAGTCACACTCTGCCCAGGCAGTCTAACTGGTGTTAGTTCTGCTGCCTGGTACTACTCTGCCAATTCGACCGCCCACTCCAGAGTGGCGGGTGCCGTCGCTGTACCCATAGCTGAGGTCCCGGGGCCAAGCACTCCAAAAATCGCTGAACCACAATCACCTCCACCAAACTGGCTTTGGTATTCGCATCCGGGTTCAGCCAGCCCATGGCATAATCCTTCAGCCAATGGGCAATGGTTCTGGGATGCTCCTCCGCCGAGAAGAGCTCCTCCCGAAACTTTCGGGCGTTATCCTCCGGCGTGGCCCCAACGCGATTAAGGATGGCTGCTTTCAGCGTGGGGTAATCCATCATCTGCTCTGGAGACAGCGTCCTCGCCGCTGCTTGAGCCTCCCGTCAGCTGTGGGAAGAAGTAGCTTGCCCATTGTGCCTGGTCTCAACCTGCAGACGTCGCCATTGCCTCAAACACCTCCAGATAGTCTTCAGTGCGATCCTCTGCTGTCATCTTGGTCGGCCTCTGCAACCTGGGATCTGGTCCTGTTGGCCTAGCAGCCCCCTGCACCGCAGCAGTTAGGGTCTGGCGTAGGAGATCAATCATGGCTGCAAACTGGGTGGCATCCATTTCTGCTCCTTTTCGGTGCACTGCTTTTTGTGGGCAGTGCCAGTGAATCCCACTGTTAACACCACGTGTAGAAGGGTGGAGGACAATTCACTGGCACACAGGAGACAGAACTTTATTTGTAACGCCGCTCAGGTGCACCGATTTATTTTAGCTCGCAGAGGGTGCTGTTGTCCATGGCCTGAATACCAGCAACGGTAATCAGGGCCACAGGAATATCAACACAGGTAAACAGTTCAATGCGGGTGTACTCAGAGGTGCTCTGAAAATAATAAGAATGAATGACAAAAGGTGAAAATAAAACACAGTAATAAAACTACAAAATAAAGGTGCTGCACTCTGCAGCTTTACCCTGACCGTCGCTATCCGCACGGCCCGGGTCTCCGTCCTACGCTCACTTATTCCCTCAACCTGCTATGTAGATACTTTCCGGGGTTCTGCCCAAGTTTTTCCCAGCTACTAAAAAAAAATATATATATTTTTATTTTGTTTTGTTTTGGTCCTCTCTGACTGTGCTTGGTCCGGCAGCAGCTCTTCCGCTGGTTCGTATCTCATCTTAGAGGGGCAGATCTGAGGGAACAACAGAGCGTTATTTAAAGGGTCAGCAATCCCCCAAGGCCCGCCTCTCAGCAACTCAGAGAGAGGGAAATCCAACACACCCTCTTCCCCACCTCGCCATGACTGACAGACGGATCTTATGAGGCTGCTGCCCTCTTCCTGCAGCATCATGCATACGTCAGACAGTACAGATCTCCCCTGTACACACGCCAACTAAATATTATAAGACTAATAAATAATAAAGACGAACGGCTTTCATATAAACATCTGTAATAATATTGCAATGAAAATAATACTAATACATAAATACATAAATACATACCCGTCACAGCAGCTTACGGTGCTTAAGATTATAGCAAAGATCCCTGCTGCTGAAAAATATTTTAATACAAAGGTACTTCTCTTATTATAATTATAGCAGCTACAACCTCTCTCTGAATTTGATTTTGAGTTAAGAATTGTATATTGTATATTGTATATTGTATATCTTTTACCAGACATACAGTATTTTGTTTTAAATTAAAGTTGTACAAATGTTACCGAGGTTTTATTCATATTACTGTGAAGTTATTGATACTGATGATTGCATTGCTTTTCTTTTCAAAAGATTGTATAATAAAATAGCAGTCTAAAGTGTTTACGAAACACACAAAACTGAATAACTTTGAAAAAAGTCTAAAATCACCAAATACACCTTAGTATGAAGTGAAAAATATATATTTTTAAAATAAAATGTGGTTTTATATAGCGAGTCCTAGGGAAATCCATTATTCAGTGGATGTATGTAGGAATCCGATGCCTGCACCTCTGCTCCCTCTGCTCTCCTCTGAAATAATGATTATATATATATATATATATATATATATATATATATATATATATATACATATATATATATACAGTCACCTCCAAAATTATTGGCACCCTTGATAAAGATGAGCGAAAGAGACTGTATAAAATAAATAATACCAGTACTGAGCTATACTGTAATTTTCCAACATGTGGAATATATTTGACTTTATTAATGATTCAATGGAATCAACTAAAATTACACATTTCTCACATTATAAATTTATTTCCAAAAAAAATGAAGTGTCACAATTATTGGCATCCTTGTACTGGGTAGAGTTCATGATGCCGTTGATCTTAACAAGGGCCCCAGGACCACTGGAAGCAAAACAGCCCCATAACATCAAAGATCCACCACCATATTTTACAGTAGGTATGAGGTTCTTTTCTGCACACGCATCCTTCTTTCGACGCCAAACCCACCGCTGGTGTGCATGGACAAAGAGCTCTATTTTCGTCTCAACTGACCATAGCACCCGGTTCCAATCGAAGTGCCAATGCCATTTAGCAAACTCCAGGCGCTTATGTTTGTTGGTTGATCTCAAAAAAGGCTTTTTTTTTCAGGCAACCCTTCCAAATAGCCTATTGGCATGGAGGTGGCGTCTAATTGTAGATTTGGAGACTTGGTGATCCCAAGTTGGAACCAAGTTCTGTAATTCTCCAAATGTGGCCCTTGGATTTCCCTTTACCTCCCAAACCATCTGCCTCACTGTGCATGGGGGCAAGATACACTTGCGTCCTCTACTAGGCAAGTTTACCACTGTTCCAGTGGCTTTGAACTTCTTAATTATTGCCCTAATAGTGGTAAGTGGTATATTTAGTTTTTTAGCTATTGTTTTGTACCCATTGCCTGATTTATGAAGGTCAACAAATTGCCTTTCCCCATGGTGATGGATGACAAATGGATTTCATATGCGTGTTACCTCATTTTTATACCCCAGTGAAACAGGAAGCCATGGAAGGCCACAATACAGTTCCTTAAGACTGAGATTAACTTAAAGAAGTAGAATGTTAATGCAGATTTAATTTTGTTTGATCTTATTTATAAGAATCTTTAGGGGTGCCAATAATTCTGACACCTATCTGTTTGAGAAAAAATTATATTCGTTGTTAATAAAAAACTTTTTTCTCTGAGCAATAGTATTACTCATGTTTTCCTTAGTAAGATGTTAGAATAATATTACAGAAACTGCAGTGCTGATGGTCCCTGGCTCCCTATCTCTAGACTTGAGACTGGCACTCATCACTGCCCTATTGGAACCAGGAGCTGATTCAATGCATTTTTTAAAACTCTGAATACAACATATAGCAAATTAATTGTGAATTATTATGAATCATTTGTTTGTACTCAGCAAAGGTATACTTAAAATCTATGACCCAAATGCACAATACAAGTTTGCCCTGAATGGCTTCCTCTTGTTCGTTCATTTTCTTATAAATCAATGGATTTTTTTCACAACAAACTGTTGCAAACTTTATTTTGTTGTAAAAGACATTGATAATTATATTCTGTGGGGTTTTGAAAATTAGTACATTTACTGGACAGAAGTATCTTATAATTAACATTTACACTGTTGGCATTTGGGGAACTTCTCCGTTTTAACCTTATCTCATATCCCTAATCTGCTACATTTTCTCAATATTTCTGTTACAGACCTGCCCAAAGTCTATTAGATCCAGGTCTGCTGAAATTGATTGGTTTAAACAGCTCTTCATCCCTGACATCAGCCTCTTCATGCACAAAGAGCACTTTAATGATGAGGAGTGGAAGAGGCTGGAACATTTCAACCCTCCGTATGGATGGATGGAGACTAATTACACAGGTGAGGAAAGAGCTTGGAAATGGTTCCGTCACACCTAGGGCCTTCCTAGGGATGGTGTGTAGCCATACTACCTTGATTTGCACACTTGGTCTTGGTTAGTACATTGATGGGTGACCTGCATGGAATACCAGGATCTGCAATGCATGACGTGGTGTTGGTGTCAGAGCAAGTCTCCATCACAGCAAGGGCCTCTGTAAAGGTCTATCCCTGCAGCCTGATCTTATTAGATCTCAGAAGCTAAGCAAGGTTACCCCTGGTTAGTACTGGAATGGAGCCTGCATGGAAATCAGGTGCTGCTAGAAGCTAGAAGTGGTGCTGGTGGCTTAGTGAGAATTAATTTCCTGTCCTGTTCATTTTTCTTTAGAAGTCAAACAAGCTGTGGAATTGATACCTGGGCTAAAGGAACAGAAAGTCCTGCTCAGCACCAAGAGGAATGACGGTTGTATCCGCTGTGCCGCTGTCGGGAATGGAGGGATCTTGAACGGCTCTCGGAAGGGTGCTGAAATCGACTCTCATGATTATGTATTCCGGTACGAAGTGCTCTAAAAGTATTTGCTAATCCAGGGTAGGGTCTTAGAGAAGTTCTGTTAAAGATACATGTTTCAGCTACTTCAGTAGAAGAACCGCAGGGCCATTGTCAGCTCAACCATGACTATATTTGATCTCATAGAACCATCAAACACCTGATTATAAATCTGATTATTATTGTCTGTTTCAGGAGACATATCTTATCTAACATAATACACAAAAAAATAAATAATGGAGTCTAAGGCAATAGTTGCATCTGATTGAGAATGTGTGGCCTGACTTCAGTGAGGAAGAAATACAGGCTATTTTTAAAGAGTTGCCTTTATTTTGTGCTTAAGAGAACTTGAAATATATAACTTAGTTGCCTGGCTCTAGTTTTGTAAAATGAATAGTTAAATGAATACTGATATATACCTAAACAAGCTTAATATTGTATCAATCAGGAGAAAAGGAGCAACTTCCGTAATGCCAAGCACAGCCTGGTTTATATATACTGTATGGGGCTGGGCACTCTAATAGGATAATAAATATTGGGGGAAAATGAACAAAACTAAAAGGGTTTAGAAAGACTTTTGCTCTAAATGATTTGAAATGCCTGCCAGTCATCTAATGTTCTAATGCAGAATAGAAACGCAGTTGATGAGTGTTTAAGAAAAGCACGCTTGTCTCTCATTTATCAATCATGGATTTGTATTATTATGCAGACCAATTTTTGAAAATGTATTTTATTAACAGAATAACTCAATTTGTCCTTTTTAGTGTCACCTAGCACACACTGTTTATATTTATATAAATACGCATATAGACCGATGTGTTTGTGTTCCTGCAGTGTGAACGGGGCTGTTATCAAAGGCTTTGAAGATGATGTTGGAGTGAGAACCTCATTTTATGTCCACACAGCTCAAACCATGATCTCGTCTCTCGGGGGTTATAAGCGACTAGGTTTTACCAATGTACCCATGGATAAGGTAAAGATCGAGACTTGATACTTAAAACTTCAGATATTCAGGGTCAGATATTCAAATGAGATGCGAGTTTCAGCACAGGCGGTTGCAAGTTTTTTTCAACTCAATTCAGCCTTTAGAAAAGTTGTGCCATGCAGTGAAATTTAAAATGGCATTGCAGGAGAAAATAAAACTCTTGCTCATTTTTTATTATAAGTTTTGTCCTCAAGTCTGGAGGCTGCAGAGTTGTGATTATGCAAGTCCACCTACAAGTGCAAAAGTCAAAAAATGCTTTCCACAAATCAAAATGTTGAGGACAAATTGGCTGCATGTATTTGACTTCACTTAACTAATTCACAACAAGTGCGATTGAGTGTGTGCATGTTTGTAATTGGTGAAGATGGCATTTTGAAATTTGTTATTTTGATTGCTGACAACAGCAACAACAAAAAAATGTTTAAACAAAAAACCTGTGACGGAAGTTTGCTGTCATCCATGCATTAATGACATTCGAAAAATAAAACACTTCAGCTTTGTTTAAATGAACTTTAGTTGGAGTTGTTCAGAGTGGAAAAAAACTAAAAAACACAAATAAATACTGCGGCTAAATATACAAAAGAATGTGATTTTTTAAGTCAGGAAAGGTCATGCCTTAGAGAACAATATTTATTAAAGCTTACACAACAAATACTACGTTATACATATTTTCAAAACATCTTTGACCTTCGAGGTACCCCTGCCCATAATTCAGTTTGCTGATAGTGGAGAGGCTGACTGTAGGGGATCCATGGGCAGGGGAGCAGGATAGCTGCCCTCTCCCTTAGACAAAGCTGAAAAACAGGTGGAGGCTGGGCAGGAGGCGGCGAACTCTGACGTACAACAGGGAGGTAAGATACAAAGCACTTTCTAGCTGATCATTGGTCATGTTGTTTATTGAATGCCGAACTTTGACGTAGCACCTTAAGTAGCACAATCCACACAGATGTAACGCTTCTCACATTTTCCTGTGCATTTACTACATACTGCTCTTTCACATTTGGCACAGATATCAGAAGTTTTATTTGTATTGCATTTAGCTACCTGGTATTGTTTTCTCTTGTGTGTGTCACTCGGTGCAACACTGAATCCAGGTTGAGCTGCAGTTGCCTGCTGCTTTGCAGTTTTCTAATCAAAATGCTGTGTGGCTAACTGATATTTTTTCTGTTGCATTCCTTATACAAAACAAAGGAATTGATGGCTGCCAGGTCCGGTACATTGTAAAATACAGCAACTGGCCACCGGTGAGAACCAGCTTTCACTGAGTACTGACGTGCCATCTGGTCTAAAACGTCCACTCTGTACTTTGTGTCACTCTAGAAATCCACAGTCTCCGTTTTTTTCTTGTCAACAATCCCGATTGCAACTGACGTATGAAGGGAGCCAAGAATAATTACATTCTTTCTCGGCTTGCACTTGTAAACAGTTAGTGTAGCACAGTCATTGTGTTTCAAAATTGTACTGGAGTACAGCTGTAGTTGCAAGTTTTGTGCAGATGGTGGAAGCTCTCTTCTTGCTTTGTTCTGTTCCAACCAGGCTGTTTTTTTTTTCAACTCTTTTTTTTCATCATTTTGTATCCTATGTGCCTCTGCTACAGTACAGCGTTGAATGTGGTGTAGCGTTTGTATATTCATCAATAAATGAAAAGCAGAGCATGCTGTCGATGTTATGCGTTTGTGACGGGCGTGGGACCTGAGGCTTCAGTCAAAACATTTTGTGCAGCCCATCTTCTCACAGCATCAACACCGGGATTTGTAATGTCCCAAATAGTGCAATCCTTCACAGTCTCCTGAATGCCTGTTCGTGCTATGCAGCTGGAGTACCTGTCCTTGGTACTACTGTGTCTTCTTTGAGCCATTTTGAGTTTCAGCCAAGTGTCTGTCAGTGTACCTGTGAGAGTAAAATAGTAATATAATACTACAGCAGACTATATATGCTCACATAGACAGTCAGACGCCAGTTTTCCAAGGAATTTATAGGATTACAATAGACCTTTGGATAACACGTCTAGACTTTAAGAGCCATCTTCTATTCAAAGACATACTGCTTTAAGTTCAGTGGTGGTAGAGATAACAGCAGGCTTGTATATGAAAAAATAGAATATTGTAGGTAATATTCAAAATAAAAACATGCATTGTAAAAGGCAGTCAAAATGACTGTTTTGGCGGTTCTGGGTGTGCAGGATTATAACTTCCTTATTTTCGCAATCCTACCTTTCTAACGCTGTCAGGGTATTTAATACATGTATTTAGGAAAAGTCATAAACAGACAACCGCATAACTTTCAGACATGCAGAGTAATTTAAATTTGAAAACCTCAAATCGACTGCCGTGGTGGTTCTAGTATTAAGCAATAGAACCTGAAGAAGACGGCTTTACTGTCTGTTAAGCCCCACCTTGTTAAATACCCAAGCTGAAGGCGACATAACGAGAAGAGCCTTTACCAGACGGTAAAGTTTATACAGCTCTATTTTTTTGTTGCTAGTGAATACAAACGATTTCCTCACTATTCCATTAGTACTGCAGTTTGCTCAGAATTCCATATGTGCTCTGGTAGCCTTCAGGCTACGGTATACCAGGAGTGGACAGTGTCGTGTTGTGGGGTGTCACGCTGTCGCGTAAATGATAACTCGGTACTAAAAAAATCTTATGTTGAGCTGTTCTTCAGTTAAGGTACGCCGTACACCGCCGTACACAAAAGCAAACATTATTTGTGAATTGTTTATCTACCTCTAAAAAATGTTAAAAAGAACAAAAGAACAAAAGTACCAGTAACTTTTTGTTTTTTAATTTGAATTTGAGTGCATTTTGTGTATTTATGTAGGTTTCAGTATTTAAGTTACTGTTAGGTCCTAAAAAGTTGTAGTTCACAAAAAGCTTATTCAAAACATCCAGGCTTTGTTAGAGAAGAGAGCACCATGCTTGTGCTGTTATATGCTGAAATAAAGTTGCTGGAAGTAATCAGTCTGCATCCAGCTTTTTGATTTCTCACGAGCGTCACCATCGCTCAAGGCGGTGTGTTGATCCTAACTAGACAAAAAATAAATACAAATCAAACACTAGGACTGTAGCCTTTTCAATTTTTAATCACTGGAAACTATTTACAAACTACCTCCATTGTCGTCTGTTTTTGCTTTGCCAAGGTCGAACTGCAGAATGTGATGGTGGTCCACTATGAAAGGCACTATATAAAATAAAGATTGATTGATTGATTTCTACAACTTGTCTTTCAGATCAGAGAATATTTTTTATTGCCGTTGCGGTTAATGTATTGCCTCTGACAGTAAACACTATTCTTGATTTTTTATATTTATTTTATTTGCTGTACTAGCAATTTAAATAGATAGATTAAACTCTATAGGACAGCGACGGAGCAGACTTAGTCTACAACATTCAGTGTGCTAGAACAGACATTTCCTTTCATCAAGCAGGCAAAAGGTCAAATAAATACATGAATACTGTATTTGCATATTTTCCGGCGGATTGATCAAACAGAAATTAAACATAGTTTGAATGATAACATTCAAAGGTCCTTTACCAGAGATAGAGACCTCATATAAAACTGAACGCGGTACCCTGATATACCCCATGCAAATTCGCCTTCTTTGTCAAATTATTGATTTTTGGCATTGGCACAAATACGTAATGCAAAACCATTAAAAAAAAAAAAAAGTATTAACACTAGGATGTATAATTTTGGATTGTCACATTGCCTGCAATGTTGTGTGGTGCAAGTAAATATAGTTACTTGTACAAAAAAGATTTATTCACGTAAACATTTTGAAAACTGTAAATAACTTGTTGAAAGAAACTCTAGAACAAGCAGGCATTCCTAACTAGACAAAAAATAAATACAAATCAAGCACTAGGACTGTAGCCTTTTCAATTTTTAATCACTGGAAACTATTTACAAACTACCTCCGTTATCATCTGTTTTTGCTTTGCCAAGGACGAACTGCAGAATGCTGGCTTGTTTGGGCTCACTTGAACTTGCAGCAGTTTTTTTTTCAGGTCATCCAACAGGTCTCCGTACACCCTGTTTTCTGTGAGAAGATGCTGAGTTGCTGAGTCTCTGCAGTGGTTTTTCTAGTTTTTTTGACGCGTCTGACGAGTAGTATTTCGTTTATGTTTTAACTGCAAATGACCACCTGCACACGTACCTATTTTTGTTTAGCAGGAACCAGGAATATTCTTATGACGTAATATGAATGAGAGAGACAAGGGTACAATGGTACCACGGGTTACCACATGGTGTCTCATATTGACCAATCAGGTTAAAGGAAATCTCTTTCTAATCATTTTCTAATCTCTGTTAAAGGGTTCGACTCCGAGGCAGGCCCTCCACCAGTGGATTTAGGAGATATTTCGAAACTGAGAAGTTTGTTTTTTAAACTCTTTTTTAAAATATCATGCATATCCCATGGAACAGTAGAAACAGCATAGCTGGGGAGTGGGTGAATGCCGGGTGAAGTTGTCCGGATGGGGCACTAAAACAGCGTGAAGCGTCTTCAAAACTATACCACGGCATTACAGCCTCTATTAAAAAACATTACATTATGAGTTCATACTTCTTTAATCATGTCATATAATTGGATGTTTCTGATTTAGTGCCCCGTTTGTACAGTTTTGTCTTGGATGCATTTAATGTATTAAAAAAAAAAAATGAAAATCCATATGTGGCAGAGCAGGGCTCTGCCCTTAGAAATACTGGCAGGGATGGAGTTAAATTCTCCTCCCTGCCCAGGTTGATTGCGTCAGGTGGGAGCAATCAGTCAATTAATTATTCAATTATTACCTAGCCACCTGGCATAAAAGGAGGCCTCAGCCTCCCATTAGGGGGAGAGTTCTAGAAGAAGAGGAAGCAAGAGTGAGTTTTTGTGTGTGCTGGTTTTTGCTCGTTTTTTTTGCATACCAGTGAAGGCAATGCCCAGCCAGGAAGCTGTATTTTTGTAAGTTTTGTTTTGTGCTTATTGTCTATTTCTGTTTAAAACCCTTTTTGTTTGGCCCCGTGCCGGTTTATTTTGTACTTTTGAGAATTAAAAGCTTTATTTTTGAACTTTTCACACTGTCTCTGAGTCTCAACCTCTGTCATCCTGTCACATTTGGTGTCAGAGAAATGGGATGGCACCACCTGGAGGCTCAGGGCAGTATTTTTTTGCTTGTTTTTTGAGTTTTGTGAAGAAGAAAAAAAAAACTCAGCACACACAAAAACCCACTCTTGCTTCCTCTTCTTCTAGAACTCTCCCCCTAATGGGAGGCTGAGGCCTCCTTTTATGCCAGGTGGCTAGGTAATAATTGAATAATTAATTGACTGATTGCTCCCACCTGATGCAATCAACCTGGGCAGGGAGGAGAATTTAACTCCATCCCTGCCAGTATTTCTAAGGGCAGAGCCCTGCTCTGCCACACCATATAATAAAGATTTTGAATATTTACTATAGTACTATACTCACAGAGTAATCATGTGGTAGTTTTTAATACATTTCTCATTATTTAGTGCCAAATCGTTTTATTTTATTTTTCCTTTTCAAAACAATTTGTCTTCATTTTTAAGACGTTGTCCACGATTATTATTTTTAATCAGTACAGTTGCCCCTTATATGATGTTGAACGCTATCAGCTGTTCTCTCACCTTGTATGCAAATATTATTATTATTATTATTATTTATTTCTTAGCAGACGCCCTTATCCAGGGCGACTTACAATTGTTACAAGATATCACATTATTTTTTTACATACAATTACCCATTTATACAGTTTTTTTTTTTTTTTTACTGGAGCAATCTAGGTAAAGTACCTTGCTCAAGGGTACAGCAGCAGTGTCCCCCAGCAGGGATTGAACCCACGACCCTCCGGTCAAGAGTCCAGAGCCAAGAGCCAAATACACCTAAACCAGTTGGGTGCAGTCTGAGTTGTGATTCATTTCCTGTTTAAAAGCATTCATTACCTCAGCCTTGCGCTATCTGGCCCAATAAACTTGATTTTCCGGATTGACATAATAAAAGAGTTTTATTTAAAAGCTTAAACTCATGGGTTATTGTGGCAAGCTGGCTCGCAGTGGTGAAGTGTGGTGACGTCACGGACCAGGAAGTAACTGAAACCAAAACAGTGGATGGGCGGGTGAAGCTGAGTGCAACGGCACTGAGCGTATTTATTAATAATTGAACAAAAGATTTAAACAAAACACAAAACAAAAAGGTGCGTTGGCCAAACAAATAAACAGACAAACAAGTAAGTGACGTGCTGGCTAAACCAGCACGTTTTAGCAATTGTTTTGTTGTACCTCTCTATCTCCCCGTACTTCCTCTCTGCATCCAACACTCAACAACCAAACCCGGACAGCTGCCGGTTCTTATACTCTGGCCAAGGGGTTAACCAGTTGTTAATTATCTTATTACCCTCGCCACAGTCTGCATCGTTTGGTAAGGATGCATGACTGTCAGCTAGTTAAATAATCAGTAGCTGATCAGTCATGCATCCTCACGGGTTTTAAATTATAAATAACAAAACAATAACAAAAAGACGCGCGCAAACAAATACAAATAATAATAAATATGGGCGGGACACTCCGCCACACATGCCCCCCTTGTGCGCAGCACACATGGCCTTTTCGGCCACCTCCCCCTTATTCCCTAGTCCCGCTAGCAGTCCTGGCCCAGGAACAGGGAAGCAAGGTGTCTCGGGCGGCCACGGCGGGATGTCCTCCTCCCACCCCAACAACTGTAGCGCCCTAGTGGACCACGCACAGCCTGGCTCCTCTGGCCAGAAAAATTTTGGGGTGGTCTCCAGACCTGCCCCCTTCTTCATGGCCGGCAGCTCCTCCTCGTGGGGCTCCAGCCACAGTATTTCCTGCCGCATGGCAGGACTGGTAGCCACCCCAGGCAAAACAGGACCCTCAGGAGGCGGCGGCAGCAGCAGCGGACCCTCGGGAGGCGCGGCAGCAGCAGCGACCCTCGGGAGGCGACGGCAGCAGCAGCGGACCCTCGGGAGGCGACGGCAGCCGCAGCGACCCTCGGGATGCGACGGCAGCCGCAGCAGTAGCGGACCCTCCGGAGGCGAACTCGGGAGGAGAGCCTCTGGCCATGGAGGCGGCAGCGGGAGCTCTACTTCTCCCTCATTCCCTATAACTGGTGGCTCTCCAGGCGATGCGGAGCAACAGGCAGCCCCAGGCGATGCGGAGAAACAGGCAGCCCCAGGCGATGCGGAGAAACAGGCAGCCACAGGCGATGCGAGACAGGCATCCACGGGCGAAGCGAGGCAGGCATCCTTGGGCGAAGCGAGGCAGGCATCCTTTGGCAAAGCGAGGCAGGCATCCTTTGGCAAAGCGAGGCAGGCATCCTTTGGCAAAGCGAGGCAGGCATCCTTGGGTGAAGCGAGGCAGGGCAGGAGCAGTCCTTCCCATGACAGTGGAGGTGGAACCAGCAGGCATTCACCCTCTGCTGGTGGAGCTGGGAGCGGCAAGCAGTCCTCCCACGGCAGTTGAGGCGGAACCAGCAGGCATTTACCCTCTGCTGGTGGAGGTGGGAGGGTCAAGCAATCCTCCCACAGCGGTTGAGGCGGAACCAGCAGGCATTCACCCTCTGCTGGTGGAGCTGGGAGGGGCAAGCTGTTCTCCCACGGCGGTTGAGGCAGAACCAGCAGGCATTCACCCTCTGTTGGTGGAGGTGGCGGAGGCAGAGGCAGCTCTTGCTGCTCTGCTCCTGGCAGTGGTGGAGACAGAAGCAGCTCCTGCTGCTCTGCTCCTGGCGGTGGTGGAGACAGAGGCAGCTCCTGCTGCTCTGCTCCTGGCGGTGGTGGAGACAGAGGCAGCTCCTGCTGCTCTGCTCCTGGTGGTGGTGGAGACAGAGGCAGCTCCTGCTGCTCTGCTCCTGGTGGTGGTGGAGACAGAGGCAGCTCCTGCTGCTCTGCTCCTGGTGGTGGTGGAGACAGAGGCAGCTCCTGCTGCTCTGCTCCTGGTGGTGGTGGAGACAGAGGCAGCTCCTGCTGCTCTGCTCCTGGTGGTGGTGGAGACAGAGGCAGCTCCTGCTGCTCTGCTCCTAGTGCTGGAGACAGTGGCGAGGGCTCCTCACCCTCTAACGCTGGAGACAGCAGCAATGGCTCCTCTCCCTCTGGCGTTGGAGACGGCAGCAACGGCTCCTCTCCCTCTGGCGCTGGAGACGGCAGCAATGGCTCCTCTCCCCCTGGCGCTGGAGAAGGCAGCGATGACTCCTCTCCCTCTGGCGCTGGAGACAGCAGCACTGGCTCCTCTCCCTTTGGCGTTGGAGACAGCAGCACTGGCTCCTCTCCCTTTGGCGTTGGAGACGGCAGCAATGGCTCCTCTCCCTCGGGCGTTGGAGACGGCAGCAATGGCTCCTCTCCCTCGGGCACTGGAGACGGCAGCAATGGCTCCTCTCCCTCTGGCGCTGGAAACAGCAGCGGGGCCCCTCCCATATCTGCAGCCAGGTAGTTGAGCACCATGGCTGCGATGTCTGGGAGGGGATGCTGGGTGGTGTTTCTGTTCCCAGGCCTCCCAGCCCCCATCTCGCCCACAGGAGGTTGATCACAGCAGGGAGGGCGACCATTATATCCCTCTCAGGCTCCGCCAGCAAGTCCCAGATCCCTCCGAGGAGACGGGATTCTTCCGCCTCGGAGGATGCGGGTCCTCTCACCCTTGCTGGATGCTCAGGCTCCTTCCTCTCCTGCCATGGAGGGGTTGGTCCGTGCCACGTGCCCAACCTCACCAACCGCTGAAGCACCACTCCTCACCATTCAGGCAGGTGAGGCAGACGTCCTGCTGTTGCTGCGCCTCCTGCTGCTGTTGTTGTTGCTGCTGCTGCTTTCTCCTCCGCTACTTTTGAAAAACAAAAACGTCCTTTTCCCTCCTGGTCCGACTGTTGGAGGCGTTGTTTTGTCCCAGGCAGGACACCATATGTGGCAAGCTGGCTCGCAGTGGTGAAGTGTGGTGACGTCACGGACCAGGAAGTAACTGAAACCAAAACAGTGGATGGGCGGGTGAAGCTGAGTGCAACGGCACTGAGCGTATTTATTAATAATTGAACAAAAGATTTAAACAAAACACAAAACAAAAAGGCGATTGGCCAAACAAATAAACAGACAAACAGTAAGTGACGTGCTGGCTAAACCAGCACGTTTTAGCAATTGTTTTGTTGTACCTCTCTATCTCCCCGCACTTCCTCTCTGCATCCAACACTCAACAACCAAACCCGGACAGCTGCCGTTCTTATACTCTGGCCAAGGGGTTAACTAGTTGTTAATTATCTTATTACCCCTCGCCACAGTCTGCATCGGTTAGTAAGGATGCATGACTGTCAGCTAGTTAAATAATCAGTAGCTGATCAGTCATGCATCCTCACGGGTTTTTAAATTATAAATAACAAAACCATAACAAAAGACGGCGCTTTTATCCGCCGCAAACAAATACAAATAATAATAAATAGGGGCGGGACACTCCGCCACAGTTATTTTAAGACTTTTTTAGATCTGGTATTCATGAGAAAACATCAAGAATATGAAACTATAATGTTGATGCCTTTGTGTGGGATATACCATTTATATATTGAGAGTGACATTATGGGGGTTGGAGTTATCCTACAGGTCCAGCTTTTCATTATATGTCAGACAGGGGGAACCAAACCACCTTTTAAATCAGACTGAAAGAGCAGTCTGGTATGGGCATGCAATTTTAACAAAACTTTCTGTTTTAACTGTGCTGGGAAATAACCCTGGATTGAGACTCTGTGAGCTATACTGAGGCCATAGGGGTTCATTAAACACCAGGAAGCGATAGCAGAACAGTGATACAAGTAATCATCTGTAGAATGATGCTGAATGCTGCAATTGTGTGTTGCTTTAAAACAGTCTCTGTTCACTTTGCCTTTTGTAGGAAATAAAATACATCATGGTTACAGAAGGTATGAGGGATTACCAATGGCTAAGAGCATTACTGCTGAATACTACGGTTTCCAGAGGACCCTATCTTAAAATGAGGTAAGGTTATTATTGTGTCTCTTTATGAATACAATGTGCTTTGCTTGTGTAACTTTCTTCATGTAGTTTTTTTGTTGCTTAGGCCAAGGTCGTATTTTGGGACGGATTTCACACCAGAAAAGTATTTGGTTGCTCACCCTGATTTTAACAGATACATTAAAAACAGGTACATCTTTTTTGTCTTTATGTGTCTTTCTGATCTTGTGGTGGTATACCCTTCTAAAAAACATTTGAACTACTATGTACCTGAAGATTTTTAAATGACTAGTCCAATAACACACAAGACCTGGAGCTTGTGTATGGAATGCATAAAAATGACAATTGTGTATAGATACAATAATGGGCCTCTCTCCCACTGGGCTTATCGCGCGATAGATATTTTGGGGCAATTGACCCCCACTTATATAATCCTGGGGGCAGCTGTAAAGGTGGAGAAGTGGGAGATGGAGGGATGTTGATTCTGGTGTGGGCATTGTTGTGAACATGTGATTAGAATACTGGGAATGTATGCGCTGAGGGAAGGGACAAAGCACTTGAATAGGAGCTTGGCACGGAGGCTGTCTCTCGTCCCGAACTATGCCTACTTAAAGCAACAACAAGAAAACCTGTTTGCCAGCAGAAAGCGCCTGAATCCTGCATGCTATGGGAATGGATTAGACAGGCTAGTGTGAATAACAGGTACAGAGTTGCTGAGGCATTATTGTGTTTATTATACTGTATGTACAGTAATAATTATTTTTACAATGTTCACCTTTTTTAGGTACAGTATTAGATTTTTTACAGTAATGCTGGATTGGACAGGTTTTACTGTACATGTAAATGTTCATTGGCAATGGTATTTAAGTATTTTTTCACGGACCACAGCCTGCTTGGAATCAAAATATCAGAACTATGCTACAAACTATTCAGGATTAATAGGTAGAAGGATGTTATAAGGAGGCATATGTTGGATATGTTGTGTGTAGATGTGTTGTGGTGTTTGCTGAGTAGCAAGTGAATGGTTTGGAAGTGTGGGAGATGGAGCTGCATTATTTTATAGGGACCCCCTGGTATTTACTCACAGACCAAGGCTGGGAACCTCTGCTACTGTAGAAAGTGACTCTGAGCTGTTTCAACTTGCAGGTTCTTGAAATCAAAAACTGTTGAAAGAAAAAGTTGGGCCATCTACAGACCGACCACCGGAGCCTTTGCTCTGCTCCTGGCTCTGCACCTCTGTGATGTTGTAAGTACGATTGGGAATGGGGGATACCCTGGTTCCTTGGGTCTGCTGAGATACACAAACACAGACAGCTTAGTCATTGTATTATACACTATCCTTCAGCAAACTGGGACAGATAACCAAATGTAGAATTTACTTTTCCCTCGCCTTGCTTACTGAAAACGGAACCCCAAAAATGTTATCCACACAGCACCCAAAACACACAAACACCAACTCGCTGTTCTCAACCATTTCTTCATTTATCTCTACAGGTCGATGCCTATGGATATATCACAGAAGACTATGCCAAATATCCAAACCACTACTATGACAAGACAAAGACAAAAACTGTGTTTTACATTAATCACGACTTTGGATTGGAAATCAAGGAGTGGAAGAAACTGCATGATGCTAAAATCATGAACCTGTATCAGGGGAGTTAGAGAGAACACCTACCAGAGCTGGGGGTTACATAATGGGTTACTGTGATAATATTACTTTTGTCAATAACGAGGTAATATAACAGAAGTAAGAATATTACAGCTACTTTCCGCAAAAAATAAACAAGTTTGTCTCGTTACCTTAAATTGAAAGCTTTCCTGGTTTTGTTTTGGATGGGCAGCAACCCCAATGATTTTCTACACTAACAGCTTCCCTAGACCTGGTGAGATCTAACCAATCTTTTTTTTTTTTTAAGATTTTGGATTATTTTTGTTTTTTATTGTTTTTTTATTGTTTTTCAATTTGAGGAACTACAGCAACTTGACTATTCTGTTCGGGACTGTATATATTTGTGGGGTGTTGGTTTGGGGTTATTTTCGGTTACTTGCAAATGTTGTATCTACATTGTTAATGTTTCTGTACAATACACTTGTTTATTGGTTAATTGAGCTGGGTCCAGAATCTATTTATTTTCTGACAGTATTCTATACATTTTGGAAACCGTTACAAACTTTTCTCTGTTGTACACCTACATTGTTTGTACATGTGTGAACAGGCTGGCCAGAAAATGCAGGACACAGAGTGGTGAGTGAATTGCGCTGTTGTGTCACTTTATTATAAATAAAAGATTTAAACAAACAAAATGGCACGTTGACCAAAATAAATAGACAGACAAACAAACATGATGAACCAAAACAAGTATCGTGCAGGTGCTCCTGCACGGCTAGCAGTTGTTATATTTATTATTTTTCTCCTTCTCTCTCTCCTGTTCTTTCTGCCTGAACACACCAACCCTGAGTGAGTGATTCGTGCATCTATATATACAGCTGTGCCAGGATTCAATTACTAGTTAATCATTCACTTGAATCCACGTGAACTAACTTGTGCAATCCCCGTGCCCACATACAATACACATTTTATCTGCACGTGAAGTGATTGTGCAATCTTTGTACCTAAATACAAATATACAATTTAAATCACCCTTGTTACATAACCCACACTCCATTTCTAAAAATTTCTCGAAAACGTTAAAGAATTTTAGGAAAAATCTTTTGGTAGCAAAAGTTTTGCTTCTGTGGATGAGGAAATAAAGTTCCAAGAAATTTTGCAAAACTCCAAAAATACTAATTCAAAAGTATTCATACCCTTTGATGCTACGATAGTATTGTCTACAAGCTGCTAGACATGTTTATTTAGCAGATGCCTTTATCCAAGGCGACTTACAGAGACTAGGGTGTGTGAACTATGCATTGGCTGTAGAGTCACTTACAATTACGTCTCACCCGAAAGACGGAGCACAAGTAGGTTAAGTGACTTGCTCAGGGTCATATAATGAGTCAGTGGCTGAGGTGGGATTTGAACCGGGGACCTCCTGGTTACAAGCCCTTTTCTTTAACCACTGGACCACACAGCCTCCTATGTCAAAATGTCAATTTGATAATGCAGAACTTAATTCCAGAAAAGTCTAGAAAATGCTGGATTGTAGTTGAACATTCTTAGAGAGTATAAAAGGGTTAGGCATTGCTGCCATTACCAATAAGTCAATATGGGAAAAAGTAAAGAGCTATCTGAAGACCTTAGGCAGAACATTATTTATTGTCATAAAGCTGGCGAAGGATACAAGAAGATTTCTTAAGCATTTGAGTATCCCAATTTAAACTATTGTTTCTATTATGAAGACATACAAGACTCATGGTACTGTGTCACAAGGATGGCTGTTGGATGACATCACAGAACCGGAAGTAACACACAGACAGGCAGTACTGGGGTTGAAACTGAGGCGCTGCGGCGCTCAGTGTTTTATTAAATAAACAAAACAAAATAAAAGGTTTAACAAAGCCACAAAAGAAAAAGGCTTGTTGGCCACACAAACAAACAGACAATAAACAATAACAAGCATCATGCTGGGTTATAAGCCAGCACGTTTTAGCATTTGTTATTCTTTGTTTTCAATCAATTTACCTCCTCACTCCACTATCGTTCTCCACTCTGAACACTTCAACCTATGCAGGTAAATTGCAGGTATTTTATAATCTGGCCGAGGGATTATAATAAGGATGCGTGACTGTTAGCTAATTAACTAGTCAGTAGCTGATAAGTCACGCATCCTCATAAGGTTTCTTAAAGTAATAAAACAATAACAGATATTGCCCTGTAAATAATAATAATACATTATAATACCGGCTTTTCGCCGGTCATACATTTACAATAAATCACAATACACAATACACATGCACAGTAATAATAATAATAATAATAATAATAAGTGCACAGACATTTATACACAAAGGGGCAGGCACATATGCCCCCCCCTTGTTTGCAGCACACATGGCCTCAACGGCCACCTTCCCCCTTAAAATTCCAAAAGCCTTGCTCAAAGTCCTGGGCCAAGACCAGACGACGGCGAGCAGGCGACCCCAGGCGAAGCAGAGCCAGCGACCCCAGGCGAAGCAGAGCAGGCGACAAGCAGAGCATGTCCTCGGGAGGCAACGGCTGCAGTGGACCCTCGGGAGGTGACGGCTCTAGACCCCTTAGCAGCGGTGGTTCCGGACCCCCAGAGAGTGGTGGTTCCGGATAAAGGTAAAGACAGCTCCGGGCCCTCCTGCAATATAAAAGGGAGAGACAGCAGCAGCTCCGGACCCTCCGACAGCAACAGCTCTGGACCCTGGCCATGAAGGTGGGAGTGCCACTTCTCCCTCGTGCTCCGTAGCTCTTTTCTGGGGCTCCGGCCCCAGACTTTCCAGCGGTGTAAAGGCTGCTTAACCACTCCCAATTAGTGCTGTCTTTCTTGGCCGCTATGACAATTGGACTGCACCACTCACTCCTGGAAGGCTCAATCACCCCAAGTTCGAGCATGTCATTACATTTTTTCATTGTTCTATTTTGCTTGAATATGGACAGTTGTTGACTTCATAAACATTGTATCTTTTGACTACATTGCCTTGGGATATTAGTGTGAAAGAAAAGGAACATGTTTCTTCCATTAATGGTAAGTGTGTTTTTATAATAATTTTATTATAAAATATTAGCTACTTTTACAAAGCTTAAACAGAAATTGAATGAATTTTTAAACATGTAATCACTCGTGTAAGAAACATTTAAGTAGTGTGCAGAGAATTTTGGGACGTGACCGAAAAGCAATCTCATTGCAGTATATTAATAGCGAAAACCCCGAAAAAAACCTGATATTAAGGTATCTAGATAAAACTCTAAAATAGCTCAAAAATAAACACAATAAAAACAGAAGCCCAAATAGTAATAATACAAACACAAAATGACAAATTAACTAATTACTTCAACAAAAATTAATATAAACCCACCCATCTAGCAGCTTCTAATAACCCAATGGCCACCTGTCCCTTAACTATACATATCATTTAAAAAATATGAATTTAACTAAATTAAAGACAAAACATAACAGAGAATACTTTAGGGAGGAATTAATGAGGGAAAGTGAGGCACATACCTGTTATATTTAAAAGACAAAAAACAAATACACAAGTACACGGCAGGCGTAGTACATCAGTACTGTCAGCTTCATGTCGTTACGCTGTCTGACGCGAATGTCAGAGAGCACTGCATTTCTAAAGGGACAGCAAGGAAGTGATGCGATTTTGAAGTTCTGCCGGTTGTAGTTTTCTTTGACAGCCATCGATTGCACCTATAACTCCAGGAAACCCCCACTTCTCTTCATGCTGCCATGTTTAACACAGCATTACCGATGCTAGGCCACTTGATAATGCTGGAGGCAATTGAGGACAAGATGTTACCGTTATCGAAGAATGCATAATGAGCAGTCCCGCGGTTCATGCCAAATCTGTCTCCTATCCCTCTGAAAGAGTCCTGGTTCCCTAGTATCCACAGTGTCAGTAAGAGTTTGGTTTCTATGGGTACAGCTGAATGTTTTTGCTCAGTAGCTCCTTTTATCAGCTGAACAACGTACTGTAACAAAAAGGAAATATGTTGTAATATGGTTATATATACTATTTATTATATTTAATTATAGATTTGGTATTTTGTATGCATTCTTTGATATCGATATTAGATATATATATATATATATATATATATATATATATATATATATATATATATATATATATATATATATACACACACAAAGAAAAGCATAGGCTACCGTGTGTGGGTTCAATACACTACCTGAAATGTGTCCCTCTGCATTCGGAAATGCGATTTGAATTCAAAATCGGTGTAACGGGGCACAATCTCCTCGGCAAAATTCTCAACAGCATGCTGTTTGCTGTTCCAGCAGACCCTAGGACTGCTGGTAAAATATTTTCAATGTTGTTGTCATTTATCGTTAAGATAGCTGAATTTAATAAATCAATAGACAGACCCTCGTCTCTTGACATTTCGTCCACAATTACATCACAAATTGCTAATAAGGAAGCCATTTTTAAAAAGTCGCTCAGCGCTCTCGTGGAGCAGAGCGTTAAGTCATTTAAATCTGCTCAGTGTGCTTTCTGAGCGCTCTCCTGAGCGGCTCAGTTACTTAACGTGCCCTTTATTTTTTATTTACTAGCTCGATAGAACTACAACACGCATGTTTCCCTCTGGTTGCCTGGCTACACATGCACCGATGTAAAGCAGATTCACCAAACTGTTGTTAAATTCACCTGGAGTTGCTCAACGAATTGTTGTTAAATTCACGTGCGTCACCGCTGAAGGAGCGGACTTACCGGGGTTGAGAGTCGGGGAACTGCAGCAGAACCAAAATTGCCGCGCCACTGTAGAAGTTTGTCTTGTACGGAGATACTATTATTAATATAATTGTAGATTCAGAGATGCCAAATCTTTTGAATGGGTATGGAGTTGCATATCTTACAATATATGTATAATAGCGCTGAAGTCTCCATTGAAAATCAGCGGAGGCGAGTATCTTGTTAAATAGAATATCTTTTGAAACGCCCTTCTAAATAGTATTGGCTGAAGCAGTTTTGAGTGAGGCTGGATTTTCGTTGATTAAAATATTAGTGTGTGCGCCCATTGGCTAGAAAGTTTGCATTTTGTTTTGCACAGTGCGAGATTGACAGTTGGAAGTTTGTCTGGTTGATTGGAAATTTGCAGGTTCGTACAGCCTTTCGTATTAATGGATTTACAAATTAATTAATGAATAATTAGATGAATTAACAAATATGTTTATGAGTTACTGTATGAATTGACAAATTTATGGACTAATTGCTGGACAAATTGACCAATTCACAAATTGACAAACAAATTGACAAACACATTGACAAATTCACGAATTGACAAACAAATTGACAAACTAACGACCCGATAGTTATGGCACAAATGGCGCTCCATATAGCCCAGACTTTACCTCGTTAAGAAAACAAAAGTAAATGCAGCATAGGTTACCCGACATAATGAAAGGTTACAGTTGGAACAAAAACCAGGAGGGACACGGGCCCTCCAGTACCAGGATTGGAGAACCCTGGTGTATATGTGTGGTGGAGTGTCCCGCCCCTATATATTTATTTATTATTATTTATATTATTGTTTGCGGCGCAGATAACAGCGCCGCGTATTTCTTAATGTGTTTATATATTTAGCTGACATGCATCCTTACTAAACTCGTGCAGACTGTGGCCGAGGGGTAATAAGATAATTAACAGCTAGTTAACCCCTCGGCCAGAGTATAAGAACCTGCAGCTGTCTGTGCTGCGGGGTTGAGTGTAGAGAGGAGAGTACAGGGAGCGGAGAGAGAGAGCGAGGAGAATATAACTAAAATTGCTATATAATAAGATATACTTGTTTCTGTTTATTCGTTTGGCCCTCGTGCCCTTTGGTTTCTGTTTTGTTGTTTGTTTAAATCTTTTATTTTGTTTTGTTTATTAATAAATACGCTGAGTGCCGTAGCATTCAGCTTCACCCGCCCATCCACTGTTTTGATTTCTGTACTTCCTGGTCCGTGACATCACCACACCTCAACACTGCAAGCCATCCGGCCACAATATGGTTTAGTTATTTGCTTTTTTTTTTTTTTTTTTTTTTTTAAATCCAGAATTCTATAAGCACATTGATCACAAACATAAACAGTGTCCAGCACAGATTCCATGTTTTATAATGCCATGTTTTATAATGCCATTTTATTGCTGGAAAAATCACACTGTGGTAGTTTTGGTTTCTAATGTTACCTGACCAGTTTAATTGGACCCTCTTTTTGTATTTTGATTGTGCTTGGTTGTTCAAGTTAACCATTTGTAAATGTAATAAAAAATGTACAAATAATGGGATTTCTAAAAAGATAAATACCTTTGTGTATATACAATTTGGTGTATAAAAGCTAAACATTTAATCAAAAACTATGACAATGTTTACCATATAACCCTTTAGAGTATAATAGATTATAAACACAGGTTGGTATGACAGCAATAAAGTTTAATTTAAATGCTTACACTGGCAAATTTTAAAAAAATTAAAACATTTAAAAAATATAACCCACGAATAGAAAACTACATAAATATTAAAACAATTAAATGTTAGAATTTTGATTTCCATTACATGAGAGTAAAAGTTAAAACTTCATGCTGATTTGAACTTGGCTCTCGCCAAGATAAGCACTAACTAAGACGTAGCTTCACAGTAAACTAATGTGATCCATATGTGTCTCCATCCATTTGCGCTTCCTTCCATACGATGATGTAGATATCCTTCTGTCTGGTGTTGATGGCTGAAGTGTAATGCTGGCTCCAGGGATCAGCTTATTGCCTCCCTAGCGCATCAGCACACACAACGGCTGCGATGCTGGCTCCGGGGATCAACCATAGTGCGGTCTCCCCAGCACATCAGCATGACAACCGTCTGGATTGAGCTAAGTAGGGTACATCTCTGGGGTCTTCAAGTGGGCACCTTCCATCCTTGGTGTTTCATCGACTAGCCCACGACACCTCAAGAGGGCTCGACGGTGATTCTGGCATCCCAGCATCACCCCCCTCCGTCCCCCACTCAACTCAGCCCAGCTTACTTACCTGTACATCAGCCTTTCTTTCTTTCTATTGTGCTTGAGATCCCCAGCCAGAATCTTTCCGTCTCAACCACAGCCAGTTGCTGCTCCTCTCTGCTGCTTCAGATAAGTTCTTCACTGTGCGACGCAACTCTTGGCCACTGAATCTGACATCTCTGAGAAACCGGGTTGTAGAGTGTGCCACAAATCCTCGACAACCCACTTCCACTGGGTAAACCCAGACTCTCCATCCTCGCTGTTCCGCTTCAGTGGCTAGTTGAGCATACCGCAGTTTCTTCCTCTCATACGCCTCATCTACAGCATCCTCCCATGGCACTGTTAACTCTACCAGGTGAACAAGGCGTGCTGATCCAGACCACAAGACAATATCTGGTCAAAGGTTAGTGGTGGCAATCTCAGGTGGAAAAATAAGCCGTGAACCAACATCTGCCAGCATTTTCCAGTCTCTAGCAGCTTCCAGTTGTCCTGGGCGAGGATTAGTTTTAGCACCTTTTCTTGGTGGTTGCTCTCCTGGGCGGAGGAATGTTGTCTTTTGTGTGTAATGTTTTGATGGAACAGGTGGCAACTTATTGGTCATGTTATGCTTGTCTTCCAATGCTAAGGCCAAACATCGCAGGACCTGGTCATGGCGCCAAGTAAACCGTCCTTGGCTAAGAGCCACCTTACATCCTGTCAAAATGTGCCTTAATGTTGCAGGTGATGAACACAAAGGACATGAGGGATCCTCTCCTACCCAGAGGTTTAGGTTCTGTGGTGATGGGAGAACATCATATGTTGACCTTATAAGGAAACTGATCCTGCTCTGTTCCATTGACCATAGGTCTTGCCAGCCAATCTTGCGTTGCTCCACACTCTCCCATCTCATCCATTCTCCCTGCTTGGCCTGGGAAATGGCCTTTATACACCTCATCCTCTCCTCCTGCTTTTGCACCTTGTTGACTACCAGCTTCCTCCGTTGAGCTGGGGCTGCCTTGTGCCATGTAGGAGGAGCTGAACTGAGACCAAGACCCCCTCTTCCATGCTGAACTTGCCCCATGATATCACCCATTCGAAGGGCAGCCTTTGCATCCTCCACAGCTTTCTTTGCCACCCACTTTCTTCCAGTTTTCAACACAGGTGCTGCCTCCCTTACGCATTTGTCGCGTGACTCTACTAATGTCATTTCCAGTCGGACCTTGGCGTACTTAAACTCCTCGGTTAGAGCGGAGACAGGTAGCTGCAGTATTTCTTTACCATAAAGTCCCACTGTGCTGAGGCAGCGTGGAACTCCCAACCATTTCCTGATGTGTGAACTGATTAAAGCTTCCAGCTTTTCTACTGTTGTTAAAGAAACCTCGTACACAGTCAGTGGCCACAGCAACCTTGGCAGTAGACCAAACTGAAAGCACCAGAGTTTTAGCTTGCCTGGTAAAGCGCTGCTGTCTATGCTCTTCAACCCTTCCACAGCTTGTTGTCTAACTTCTCCCACACGAACTGTGTCCTTTAGATCCCCGTCGTACCATCTCCCAAGGCTCTTCACTGGCTTCTCAGACACTGTTGGTATTGCCTCACCATTAATGAAGAACGTTTTATCTACTACTTTACCTTTAATTATAGAGATGCTCCTTGATTTAGTGGGCTTGAATTGCATTCGTGCCCATTCAATGTTATTGGTTAATTTGCCCAATAACCGATTAGTGCAGGCTACTGTTGTAGTCATGGTTGTCACGTCATCCATGTATGCTCGAATTGGTGGTCGTCGCATTCCAGAAGCCAAGTGCTCTCCTCCAACTACCCATTTTGATGCCCTAATGATTACTTCCATTGCCATGGTAAAAGCCAGTGGAGAAATGGTGCATCCTGCCATTATTCCAACTTCTAGGCATTGCCATGTAGTGCTGAATTCTGAAGTTGAAAAACTAAATTGCAAATCTCCAAAGTAGGCTTTCACTAGATTAGTTATTGTCATCGGTACACTGAAAAAATCAAATGCTGCCCAAAGAAGTTCATGTGGCACTGAACCATATGCATTAGCCAAATCCAGGAATGTCACATGGAGCTCCTTCCTCTCCTTTTTAGCTGATTGAATTTGTTGCCAGATCACATTGATGGGTTCTAAACATCCTGGGAAACCTGGAATGCCCGCTTTTTGTATTGAAGTGTCAAAGAAGCAGTTCTTTAATAGGTAAGTTGACAATCTCTGAGCAATAATGCTGAAGAAAATCTTGCCTTCTACGTTTAATAGGGAAATAGGGCGAAACTGACTGATGCTTGTAGAATCTTTTTCTTTAGGTATAAAGACTCCACCTGCTCGGCGCCATGCTCTTGGTACAACCTGTTTTCCCATGCTACTTTCATCAATTTCCACAGGATTCGTAGAACTCCTGAAGCACTCTTGTACACTCTGTAGGGAACTCCATTAGGCCCTGGAGATGATGAAGCCCTTGCTTTTTTCACAGCTTGCTCTACTTCTTTCCACTTAGGTACACAGTCCTCCATTTGGTATTCTGGTGGATTGATAGGTGGGATGTCTGACGGAATTGACATAGGCTCCTGCCTTTTTTGAATCTGTATGTGTTTCCTCCAAATAGCTCTCCAGCTCAAACTTAGATGCTTTTAGTGTGCCATTCTTCTCACTGGTGAATAACTTCTTCACAAATTTGAATGGGTCTTTATAAAAGTTAGTTCTCGCACGCTCCTTTTTGTAGCGCTTCCGTAGGCGCTCAGCTCTGCGCAATGTTGCAAGCTTATCTTTTATGACCCTTTGTAAGAGATTGAGAACCTCCTTCTGACTTTGTTCTGCTCTTCTCCATTGCTTCCTCAGCTGTCTCCTTTCTCTAACTAAGCGTTCAATCTCCTGCTGCTGTCTAGACTTTCCAGGAATAGTTTGTACTTTTTCCTTCCTTTTTTCAACTCCAAACCTCTTGCTTCCATATGCGTAGATGATGTCCCCAAATTTATCCAGTTTCTTTTCAACTGTTCCACTTAACCTTTCCAATGCAAAGCAGAGATCTGTGCTTACTGTGTTCCATGCAGTTTTCTCACAAGCTCTTGGCCATTTAACTCCAGGCTTGTGCCCGTTGAGGTTCTTTTCTCTCTTACGCTGGTTTGTCTGACCGGGTTCACAAGGATCATTAGGTTCATCACTAACTGTGTCCATGCAAGTCCTCCTCACATCTATGACAGGGTGCTGATATCCTGCGAACTGTGGTTTGCTTCCTGTCGCTGGATTTCATTCGACTGACTTGACTGACTTCGTAAGAAGTACTGATCAATCGAGGCCCTTGTCCCTTCTCCCTCAAGCATTTCATTCTCCCTTGATGAATCTTCAAACCCCTGACCGTTGTCGCCTTGCTCCAGCCACAGACACAAACCTGGAGTTCCAGGTCTTTGCTAACTGCAGATCTTGAACTAGTCTTTTGTGAAGTACTCTCCATACTCATATCCGTTTCCGATCCTAAGTCCTTAACCGTGTTGTCCAACGTTGAGTCATCTTCCACCCCCGCTCTCGCAGACTCTACGGGTATTTTTCTCTTTAATTTCTTAGAAGCCTTGGGCGGGTGTCTCCAGCATCCTGTAAACACAGAGCTGGATACTGCCGACAAGGGTAGCTAACCCTTGCCAGCCCCAATGGGGTCTCTTTCCTCCAGTATAAGATAATTCCTCCAATAAGATAATTATCAATGTAAAGTGTATATAAATTAATACATAAATTAGTATTTTATTTAATGTTTATATAAATGAACACATAAGTAAGTGTATTACATTCAAAATGATCCTCAGTAACAAACAGTAAAATTGGACCACCAGCTATAAACAGAAAGAAAATGGTCAATTACATTTTATATTAATTAAGATTAATTAAATTACTATTTCATCATATTTGAGACACTACAAACTAAAGCATTGAAAAGCATTTGATGAAAAGAAAACAAAACCCTATACATAAATCTGCTCCTTCTCCCTCACCCTGAAATTACCTACATAAATGACCTTTGCATTTTTTTAAATGACAAAAGAAAGTTTATAATTTTAACAACTGTGGGTGGAACCCTGATACATTCCTCTATACTCACAATGAACCTCTGTATAAATAACAAAGTGCTTCTGATACCATGTGCGTATTCCACATTCAAAATAAAATACACAGCTAAAAGGAGGCCAAAGCCCACTGTGACGTCATCTGGTTCCTCAGCTGGTATGTAATGCCTGGGGAGTAAAACACTGATGTAGGATTTATGACGAGCAGGGCCAGTTATGTCTCAGCCTGGCAGTGTTTGTGTTAATAATAATAATAATAATAATAATAATAATAATAATAATAATAATTCTGGTATATAATGCTTGGGGAGGGAATTACACATTTATACATGATTTATGATGATCCGAGCAGTTTTAGAGCCCCATCCGGCCAGTTTTGACTCCGTCCTGCTTTTACTAACTCACTGAAAAAATCTCCTTCAGCCTAAAAATAACATTAAACATTGCCAGGGCAGGCTCAGAGTCTCTCAGTCCAAGTTTTATCCAAGCAGGTACTGGTAAAACAAATGTACATTACTCAAGTACTGTAATACAGTACAGTATACTGTGAGCCATACATGTTAGTTATCAAGGCAATATTTGATGTCAGGTGAAAAATCAGATGAGCATCAGGAGATCATGGATCAGATTTCTTCTGGTTTTTACATATTGTATTGAAGTACAGTACCATTAGTACAATACTGTTTTGGTGCCGATTCATTTCTCGTGCCTCGTGAAAATAAGGTAACGCTAAAAAAATGGGTTTTACAGTACAGTAATTTTATAAACACTGGCTTCAGACGTGTTGTAAAAAAAAAATTAAAAAATCTAACATGATCCACCTCATTCGTACACACAGAGTTTGTATGTTACATTACAGGCTAATGAAACCCCACTCTCCGCATGCCCAACAGATTAATATGTTTATACAACTGTGATACAGTTTAACAATCTGACCTTCCTCTCACTCCATTTTTCATTGCAATCTCAATATAACACATTTACTAGTGTCGCTTTTGCATCTCACTCTGGTTAACTTCACAAAATAAGAAAACAAAACAAAAAAAACATGGCATGAGTTGCTCTCCGATGTGTCAGATGTTGGTTTGGGTGCGGTTTTGTCCCAAAAGGTAGATGGCGTAGAACACCTTGTAACGATCACTCTGCACAACTGAGAAGCAGTTGCACTGTCCTCCCTAAGGAGATACTACTGGCCCTATTCCTATAGTTAAATAAGTCAGCAAGAGTGACGGACAGCAAAAGCAGGGACGTCAGAGGTGTCAATTTCATGAACAACCAGTTTATTATTCTGAACAATAATGTCAACAAATGAAAATATGAACAACTGAATTAAATGAATAATGATAAGACAGGAATTCAAATAATTGCAGGTAACAGATAAGAAATAAGATGGTACAGATAAGTAATAAGATGGTACAGATAAGTATGTAGGGACAAACAGAAGGCTAAACAGTTTCACAAAGTAGAAATGAATGGTGTCGGAGGGTCTCCAATAAACCCACACTCACAAACACAACCCACACAGATAGACAAAAGATAAATAAATAGATACAGATGAAAACAGTGTCTTGTGGAAACAATTACATTTAACAGTCTCTGTGGCAATGGTGGGAGAATGACAGGTAGGCCCAACAAGTCCAGTAATAGCAGGGTAATTGAAATCCATACAAAGTAACAAAATAACAAAGTAACAGAAAAATACAGGAAACAAAGTATCAAATTAAAGTAGAAAAATCCAAACAAAAAGAAATGATCTCACCCACAAATAAGGCAGTCCAGCAAAGTGTCCCGAAATGATGGTGATTGTAGAAGGTTGAAAACATTGAGTACGTTGAAATTGTTGAGACTGTCCAGTAGTGTTGAGTTGAATGGTGAACAGTTGTTTGGCAAAAATCAGGAGGATCAGGAAAAATGGAGGCTGTCACACATAAAACAACAAACACTAAACAGACCTAGAAAAACAGCTAAACTTAAACAAGTAACAGTGAAAACAAAAGAGCAGTTTAGACAAAGCGCAGCAACAAAAGAAAATGAACGGATGCACTGGAATTATCTAAGGATGGTAATGGATTCACTGAAATTTAAGTAGAGAAAATGCTGTAGTTTAATGGATTCCTCTGAGAAAGGGAGTCAGTCTCCTGGCCTAGCCAGCCAGCTTTAAACAGGTATTGGCTTACAAGGAGCTCTGAGATTGGAGGGTGAAAATCTGAATGAGCCAATGGGGAGAGAGGATGAACAGAGGGTGGTTGCAAGGAACTATGGGAAATGAAGTTTTAACCTGGCCAGGCTACTGACCCTAATTAAAGGGACAGGTGGGTGAGACTTACACCCACATTATGTAGCATGGGAATTGCTACATATTCCCCCACACTGGAGGTGCAAGGGACGAACGCCATAGTAGCGTTTTAAATTAACAATATTGACGGTATCCTCTTTGAAATAATCTGGCTCCCCACTTGACTTTGTAGTTGTTGGGTCCAAGTCTCTTGGTGACAAGAGCTGGCCCAAACCATTTAGGGGCAAGTTTTGCGGAAAACTTTCCGGAGGCATCAGATAAGGGGTGAGATCTTATCCAGACTAACTCACCTTCTTCATACTGACAGTGTGCTCTCCGGGCATTGTAATTCCGAGCTTGCCGTTTCTGAGCTTTGGCAATGTGATCCCTCACCTCTTCGGCAATCTGCTGCTGGCGATCTAGCAGTTGGTAGGGATCGGTGGATGGAGCAGGAGCAACAGCGATTAATCGGTCCAATGGGCCTCTGATGCTCCTTCCGCGCTAGTACTGCAGGAGAGAAGCCAGTGGTTTCATGTTTGGCGGTGTTGAGGGCTTAAACGAAACTCGGGTAGCCACTGATCCCACAGCTGATGGTTTTTCCCGACGAAAGATGCAACCATGGTCTTTAAGGTGCGGTTCACGCGTTCTGTCAGGTTGGTCTGTGGGTGGTAGCTGGTGGTGAGTTTTTGTACGACTCCCCAGGTCTTGCACACCTCTGCGAGTAGCTGGCTCGTGAACTGAGGTCCACGGTCTGAAAGAATGTGTTGCGGTGTTCCCCATCGAGTGAATATTTCCTGCATCAAAATGTTCACAATCTTGGTGGTCTTACTGTCCCATAATGGAAACAGCTCAACCCACTTTGTGAAGTAATCAACAATGACCAGGATGTAAGTATTACCTCTTTTACTTCTTGGGAAAGGTCCCATTAGGTCCAGACCCAGCATCTCTCCAGGCTCCTTCACAGTAGTGGACTGGAGTTGACCTGCAGGTTTGGTGTTGGACGGTTTGTACTTCTGGCAGGTTTGACACTCCTTTATGTGGCGCCATGTATCTTTACGGATGGAGGGCCACCATGCAACCTCCAACATGCGCAACAAGGTCTTCATCCTGCCCAGGTGACCTCCCAAAGGGTTGTCATGGTAGTGGTGGAGGAAGGAATCCGTCAGCTGTTCCGAATAACCAGCTGGTATCGGAATCCTTGTTTAGGAATGGGCACCCGGCGATACACAAGTCCCTGCTGTTGGATGAAGGAGATGCGGTTATCATTGGCAGTATTGGAAGCAATGTCATTGATGATATCAGCGATAGCTGGGTCTTTGGACTGAGCGCCGCAATCTGGTCCATGGTGGTGGGAAGATCCATGCTACTCGCAGGGGCATTGCTAGCACACACTGATGCAGAAGGAGTTGAAGGTGGTACAAGTGGAGCTCTGGAGAGTGCATCAGGCACAAGATTCAGACTACCTTTCCTGTAAATAACGGTAAAAGTGAATTGTTGTAGGCGAAGAGTCCAGCGGGTCAGTCTGGAAGAGGTTTTGGGTTATTGAATGCCCAGGAGAGTGCAGCGTGGTCAGTGACAACCTCAAACTCCATCCCTCCAGATAATGCCGCCATTTCTCTACTGCCCACACGACAGCGAGACACTCCTTTTCAGATGTGGAGTAGTTTTTTCGGCAGAGTTCAGTAATTTGGAGGCGTAGGCTATTACTTTCTCATCCTCTCCTTCTAGCTGGGTCAGAACTGCTCCTAGTCCTACATCGCTGGCATCAGTGAAGACTCGGAACGTCTTGTTGATGTCTGGGTGAGCAAGGACTGGAGGACTGATCAAAGCTTCTTGGAGGAGTTTGAAACTCTTCTGGCACTCTCCTGTCCATTTCCAGGGGACATCTTTCTTTTTCAAGTTGTTAAGTGGGGCAGCAATATCCGCAAACCTGGGGATGTACTTGTGGTACCACCCTGCCAAACCTAGGAACCGTTGAACCTCCTTCAAGTTGGTAGGAATGGGATATTCCTGGATGGCTTGGAGCTTGTGGGGATCAGCAGCTACACCCTCACCTGAAACCACATGACCAAGGAAATGGAGAGTGTGTTTAAAGAAGTGGCACTTTTGAGATTGAGAGTAAGACGGGCCAGATGAAGTTTGTGGAAGACAGCTTCGAGGTCTTGAAGATGCTGCGCTGAGTTTGGTGAATAGACAATGATGTCATCTATGTAGACGAAACAGATCTTCCCTCGGAGGTCTCCTAACACTCTCTCCATCAGCCGTTGAAAAGTGGCTGCAGCATTTTTAACCCAAATGGCATTACTTTAAACTGATAGAAACCAAAGGGTGTGGTAAATGCAGTCTTCGCTCTACTTCCTGAGTCCATCGCCACTTGCCAGTAACCCGGCGTAGATCAAGGGAACTGAATACCGCAGCTCCACTCAGGGACTCCAGGATGTCATGAATGAGGGGCATGGGATATGCATCAAAGACAGTCTTTGCATTCAGCTTTCTGTAGTCCACACAGAACCTGTAACCACCATCTTTCTTCTCTGTGAGCACCACTGGAGAGGACCATGGGGAGTTCGATGGTTCTATAACTCCGTCCAGAAGCATGTCTTGGGCGTGTTCCTTGATTAAAGCCTTTTTCAGTGGAGATGCTCTATACAGTCGACCCCGGACAGGAACTTCGTCCTCTGTGGAGATGGAGTGACGGGTGACTGTTGTCATTCCCAACTGATCAGTGCAGACCGATGACCACTTTTGCTGGAGGTTCTGGAGTTGTTGCTCAACAGGAGATGGTTCAGCTGAAGTGATGGTCATGGTCACCTTCGCCGGTTGGCATGGTTTTGGATCAGAGGTGGTAGGTGGCTGGCAAGATGTATGGAAGTAGAGGCTGACACTCGATAAGGACCTGTCCCAGGAAGCTTCCCCTCATACCGTGGCAAAAAGGATGGTAGGAGAAATCCTTCTGATGTTTGACACCATACTGCCTATTGACAATGTCAATCTGGGTATGAGTTTTCTCCAGGAAATCCAAGCCTAGAACTAGGGGAAATGTTAGATGATGATCCTGTAGGATATATGTGCCTAGAAACCAGATCTCCCGTGGAGAAGGTAAGTGAGGCGAACTTGACCTTTGGCCTGGTGTGACTGTCCGTCCGCCAGCATGAAATACTGGTCCTGTGCAGACTCCAGCTCTTCCCCTGGATGAGCGATCTTCCTCCAGAGACTCTCTCTCATCAGAGTGAAGGTGCTCCCAGTGTCCAGGACTGCAGGCCCTTGGAGCCCTCGAGCGCCCACATCTACGATCAGCAGAGTCAGGCTTGCAGCAGGAGCTATATTCTTCTCCTGGCTTCTCACCATGCTGACCTCTGCCGGCTTCTTCGTAGCTCCTTTATGGCTCCTCTTGTCCTGAGCGGCTTTGCTGGAGTTTGCCTTGACCCAGTATTCCCGCTGGGCAGCGTTGTCTTTCTCCACCTGGGTCCCGATGCGCACCAGTTCTTTCACTGTCTTCACCGTTCCCCTTAGACAGCTTGCCAGTTTGGGATTACAGCTGTTGAGAATCCGTTGAACCACTTCAGACTCCTCCAAGTCTGGCTTCCAGTGCAGACATAGGGCACGATAGTCATAGGCGAAGTCAAGGATTCGCTCGTCAGGCAGCTGGACTCTGGAGCGGAGTCGGTCTTCCACTTCGGTCTGGAAGTCAGACGGCAGAAAGGCTTGACGGAAGGCAGTCTTGAACTGTTCCCAGGAGTGGATTCCCTTGCGCTCTGCAAACCACCAGCTCTTTGCTGAGCCTTTCAGCACACTGGACATGGTTGCCATGATCTCATAGGGTGTCATGGGACGTAGCGCTAGGAATTCATCACATTTGTCCAGGAAGTCAATGGCATCGCTGCTGGCCTCCCGCCAAACTCTGGGAAGTTGATTTTAATGGGCAGCTTTGCTTGGGAAAGACTTGCTTCAGTTCTGGAGCCATGGTAATCAGCAGACCCACCGTCAAAGGAGAATTGTTGTGGTGCAGACTGCTTTCTAGAGGAGAGAGCGGCAAAGA
The DNA here is from genome assembly GCA_030684275.1 of Acipenser oxyrinchus oxyrinchus. NCBI lineage: Eukaryota > Metazoa > Chordata > Actinopteri > Acipenseriformes > Acipenseridae > Acipenser > Acipenser oxyrinchus. Next base: position 11,066,589 of record CM060260.1, read on the forward strand.
AAGTGGCAGACGAGGGGTGCTGGTCTTTTGAAGAGTTTCTTCAGCTCTTCTCCCCACAGCACATCGCGGCGTTTCAGGCACTTCACCACTTCCAGATCCATTTCGTCAAGGGCCTCTTGCCTTCGATTCTCCATATCTGCGGCGTCCTTCGATGTAACCTCGCAGGACCTGTTCACGATTAATGCTGCTCTCCTGTAACTCAGACAGCTGTGTTTCCAGTTGCTCAACACGGTCGGTGAGATGGGAACAGTGCTCAGTCAATTGCCCTATCGCAACACTGTCAGTAAGGTTCCCTTCATCATCATCGCCTCCAGAAAGCTCTGCCCCTTCTTGGGTAATGTACAGATCACTAAGGCGGGTAGTTCTCTCTGTGATAGGCTCTCTGATAGTCACATGGGGTCTATCTCCAATCTCAGAGAAGTTTAAGCGAAGTCAAGGTCTGATCTTCCATTTCTGACATTAAGTTCCCAACAATTTAAACTGCTGAATTTAGATTTGAATTTAATGACACAAAGGGTCCCCGTACGGGCCACCAATTCTGTAACGATCACTCTGCACAACTGAGAAGCAGTTGCACTGTCCTCCCTAAGGAGATACTACTGGCCCTATTCCTATAGTTAAATAAGTCAGCAAGAGTGACGGACAGCAAAAGCAGGGACGTCAGAGGTGTCAATTTCATGAACAACCAGTTTATTATTCTGAACAATAATGTCAACAAATGAAAATATGAACAACTGAATTAAATGAATAATGATAAGACAGGAATTCAAATAATTGCAGGTAACAGATAAGAAATAAGATGGTACAGATAAGTAATAAGATGGTACAGATAAGTATGTAGGGACAAACAGAAGGCTAAACAGTTTCACAAAGTAGAAATGAATGGTGTCCGGAGGGTCTCCAATAAACCCACCCTCACAAACACAACCCACACAGATAGACAAAAGATAAATAAATAGATACAGATGAAAACAGTGTCTTGTGGAAACAATTACATTTAACAGTCTCTGTGGCAATGGTGGGAGAATGACAGGTAGGCCCAACAAGTCCAGTAATCGCAGGGTAATTGAAATCCATACAAAGTAACAAAATAACAAAGTAACAGAAAAATACAGGAAACAAAGTATCAAATTAAAGTAGAAAAATCCAAACAAAAAGAAATGATCTCACCCACAAATAAGGCAGTCCAGCAAAGTGTCCCGAAATGATGGTGATTGTAGAAGGTTGAAAACATTGAGTGCGTTGAAATTGTTGAGACTGTCCAGTAGTGTTGAGTTGAATGGTGAACAGTTGTTTGGCAAAAATCAGGAGGATCAGGAAAAATGGAGGCTGTCACACATAAAACAACAAACACTAAACAGACCTAGAAAAACAGCTAAACTTAAACAAGTAACAGTGAAAACAAAAAGAGCAGTTTAGACAAAGCGCAGCAACAAAAGAAAATGAACGGATGCACTGGAATTATCTAAGGATGGTAATGGATTCACTGAAATTTAAGTAGAGAAAATGCTGTAGTTTAATGGATTCCTCTGAGAAAGGGAGTCAGTCTCCTGGCCTAGCCAGCCAGCTTTAAACAGGTATTGGCTTACAAGGAGCTCTGAGATTGGAGGGGTGAAAATCTGAATGAGCCAATGGGGGGAGAGGATGAACAGAGGGTGGTTGCAAGGAACTATGGGAAATGAAGTTTTAACCTGGCCAGGCTACTGACCCTAATTAAAGGGACAGGCGGGTGAGACTTACACCCACATTATGTAGCATGGGAATTGCTACAACCTGATACTGTACTTCAGCAAAAAGATGCTCCCCGGGAGCGCAACTACTCCGTGGTTGAAAAGGAGTGTTTGGCCATTAAATGGGCTACTCACTATTTATGATATTACCTGCTGGGACATTCATTTCATCTTGTCACAGACCATGCCCCACTCAAGTGGTTAAGCACAATATAGGACAGCAATGCCCGGATAACTCGGTGGTATCTGGCATTGCAGCTCTTCATGTATCATATGATTCACCATTCAGGGCAAGAACACCAAAATGCAGATTATTTTTCCCGGGAGGAGGGAGTAATGGGAAATGTAGATTCAGCCGAGTGTTCCTTAGGCTCCACTCTGAGTGGTGGGATATGTGACAGAGACAGAATGATTCTTGGTGATAAATCTCCCTCCCAACGCTGTGTAAAGGGAACAGAGTGTCCTGGACTGGATGGCCAGACAATTCATTCCCAGGGTTAGAGGAAGTCGGTCATCTAGAAAGGGAGCAAAGGTACACTAAATCATCGACCTGGAAGGAAAACGATGTGGCAGCCGCGGACTGGAGGAGCAGTTGCACTTGTTAACCAAGGGGTCATGATTGATGATACAAAAGGGGACGTAGTGAAGTGATCTGTTCCTTTGTAAAACCTGGAAAACCTGTGTTGTTTTCATGAGTGTTTTGTTTGTTTTTGTTGTGTCTAAATATATTGTTTGTTGATATTAGATGGCTAAACATGAGCTGGAGCTGTCGCTAAAGGCCGGACTACACTGCACCATTGTTCACGATAAACTGTATTTGCACCATGAACACTAAAGCACGCACTGTGGACTTATGGTTGTGTTTGTGTTACGTGTGGGTGTTAAAGATCGGGACTATTATTATTTCGGGACCAACCTGTGGATTAAAACAGCGCAATACACGCCACTGTATTGCCTGTTCTCATTGTTATTATTTACTGCCATTTGTCATCAGACTTTTGAATTGTACAAATAAAACAACATTGCACCTGGATTATGGTTGTCTGTCTGTTTATTGATCACCGCAGCACTCCTGCGCCTGCACACTGTTAACCACTTTGCCATAGGTTCCCATTGGGTTTCTCTGGCAGAAAGCTCTGGGTGCTGTTGGGGTGTTTGGAGGGCTGGAAGGCTTGGAGGCAGACGCTGGTGTCGGACTAGTAGGAGACATGAAGGGGGTGGTCACTGTAGCCAGGGAATCTTCGGTTCATTCTGGCTGACTCAGGCCTGGGTATCGGGCCCCACCACATAATTAAGTTGCTCAACGACTGTACAATTAATTGGCGACTACTAAATTTTAAAAAAAAAAGTCATACTACCGTTTTTTCTATACATTTATTTCACAAAATATGGTTTAGATTTCACTGAAAATACTAAGGGTAGAATAGTTAGAAGTACATTTACGGATCAAAAGCACAGCAGAGTCAAAATAAACGTATCAAACCCCTAACCCGCTACAGATTTTCAATTTCTCTCTTCCAGGCCTGTCCAGAATCTATAAGGTCCAGGTCTGCTGAAATTGATTGGTTTAAGCAGCTCTTCATCCCTGACATCAGCCTCTTCATGCACAAAGAGCACTTTAATGATGAGGAGTGGAAGAGGCTGGAACATTTCAACCCTCCGTGTGGATGGATGGGGACTAATTACACAGTCAACACCAACAGTAGGGCCTTACTAAAGGTAGGTAGCAATTAATTGGAGTTGGATCTGGCTTAGGCCTGATTAGTACTTGGATGGGTGATCTCCATACACAATCTGGTGCTGCAGGAAGTGGTGTTGGTTCTCAGTAGAGGGCACTGATCCCTATGAGTTCAAGCAGTATCCCAGCACAGTTTGATGACACCGTCTCCCATAGTAAAGTCCTGACTACTCAGTGGATATTACAGATCCTATAAACATTCTATCAAGGAAGACCAGAGCTCTTAACATTGGTGTCATGGATAAAGTCTAATAATTGTAAATAAATAAAAGGACAGGAGCTTGCCATGCATATACTTAACAGACAAGCAGTTTGAAAATACTGTATCATACCTAACTCAGTTTAGTTCAGATGGGAGTGCTTTTTGAAACAGAAGTGGAAAAGGAAAATCCAGATGATAGGAATGTAGTAAGAAAATGTTCTTTAGACCAATTCGGCTAGGGGCATAGTGGAAGCAATTCAGTCAATTACAAGTCTTATAGGGTTAGAACAAAGCCTTAAACTATAGTAGACTGGCAGCCAGTGCAGGGATATCAGGACAGGGGTGATAAATTCAGGCAGAGTTATGGCAAGTGTCTCATACCCTGGATCCTTGATTTTAAAATGGTGTAATGAATATCTGTGTGTGTTGTTTTTTTTCCCTTTAGAGGTGAAAGAGGCAGTGGAATTGATAGCTGTGCTGGAGGAGCAGCAGGTCTTGCTTAGTCCCAACAGTGACGGTTATATCCACTGTGCGACAGTTGGGAATGGAGGGATCTGCTCCCGGAAGGGTGCAGAAATCGACTCACATGATCACGTATTTCGGTAAGTGGTGCTCTAAAGTTTTAAGAAGTTAAGATTGAAGCAGATACCAATGTGCAGGACTAGGGTCCTTTGATTAGTAGACTAGACATTTTCTGTAAAGCCCTTAGCACACAAGTCACTTTTTCAGGAACAGTGACTTGAAACCTGATTCCAGGTGACTGGGAGACCTAGTTTGAGGTAACTGCTGTATCGATGACATCACCAGGAGACTTGGAAGTTTAGCCAATAAAATTGCTGACAATTTTAAATGGCCTTTGGAAAACAGCTGGTAGCTGCGAGAGTAAATGTATTTGACTGTATTACTGACATTATTATTATTTGTTTATTTAGGAGACATCTTTATCCAAGGCAACTTACAGAGACTAGGGTGTGTGAACTATGCATCAGCTGCAGAGTCACTTACAACGTCTCACCCGAAAGACAGACACAAGGAGCCTATGTGACTTGCTCAGGGTCACACAGTGAGTCAGTGAGTGAGCTGGACCACATAGCCTCACAGACATGTTCTACAGTAAATGAGGAGTTTCTTAGCTCTGTTTCAATCAGTGTTTTATTTTTATTTATTTATTTGACATGTTCTCCCAATATGTTCATTGTTTTCGTTTCTTTTGTCAAAATCAAACCAAAGCCAGCTTTCAAAAACTTTTATTTCTTGCAAAATTTGAAATAATTAATTTGAATGTATTTAATTGTATCTAAACTTGTGATGTATTTCCAAATATGAACCAATCAAAAGTATAACTTTACAATGAAAGAATGTGGGTTGGTTTCGCAGTCAGTTTGTCAATGAATAAAACTAAGAAGGGCCAACTAGGGGTCGATTGAAGTGCAGGACTTAAAGTTCAAATCTTGTCTGTGTACTTCTGATCATGGCAACAAAAACTGTGATCCACAGATTACTCCGCATTTTATATAAACTGTGATCCACAGATTACTCCGCATTTTATACAAACTGTGATCCACAGATTACTCCGCATTTAATACAAACTGTGATCCACAGATTACTCCGCATTTAATACAAACTGTGTGCCATAGATTACTCCGCATTTTATTTGTAATAGGCTGCTGTGCTATATGATCTCGTAGCTACTCTGATTAATTTTAGTTTTGCTATAATCTTGAATAGTGGTATCTAGGCCTATTTATATTAAAATTGCTTTACAAAACAAATGTCAAGTCTACTCTCTCTGCATCTTGTATTAAAACGGGTTCACGGTTTTATGCCAAAATGCAATATTAACCTGATTTAATGAAACAGAAAAAAATACAAAAATAAGCAAAACATAAATAATACAATAAAACAAACATTAGATTGACATTTTCTAAAGCTGATCTTTGTAAACATGTCTTCAGATTTAGGGCCTCATTTACGAAAGGGCACTAAATGTAGCTCTAACGTGCACATTAAGTAGTGAGCCTAACGTGCACCATAAATCTAACAGAGAACGCATTCATTTACGTGCACTATTTGGCTAATTTGCATACCATAGTATGCAGACTACAGGTGCATAATAATGTCCGAGACTTACCCGTGACCACCGTGATATCAAAAGCCCCAGCAGTCCAGGCGTATCTTTTGGTCAACAGCTTATTGTGAAAGGTGGTGCGATCAACAGACACAGCCCTCTGCACGGGACAGGCAGAGGCAACACAGCGGAGTTAGAAATTCTAGTGGAGGAGGTTGTTTTAAATTATAATACCTTGTTTGGTCCAGCCTCTTCCAAAACTCCTGCTTCCAGAAAGCAAGCAATATGGGCAACCATACAACACAAGGTCAATGCCCTGGGTCACAGCCAAAGAGCCATAGACATGTTAAAAAAAATGGACTTAGCTGAAAAGAAAAACTAAGTAGAAGATTGATCAGAATCGGCAACACGCACAGAAGGAGGACCTGACCAGCATGGAAAAGAAAATTGAGAACATCTTCTCCCCAGAACAACTAGGTTTGCAGTGTGTCATTGAGACCACGCGACTCAAACCACTTAATTGACCGGAATGATCCCAGATTTGCTTTGTTAATGAATTCAGTGCCTGCAAATAAAGTATTAGTTCTAGTTGCTGCTATAACAACACAGGTGCTATATTATTTTAATTTATTTGGAGGTTACAAAGACATGCTATCACAATTCTTACTTCTATTTTTCTTTTGGGTTTTTTTTCAACCAACTTGACCAGCTTTTTTTTTTTTTTTTTAATTGACGAGCCGGTATGCCTTGTGCCATGCTGCAACACATTTTTTTGGGGGGGGCGGGGATATTGCAAGTGGCCCGCTCTGCGGCTGCCCGTGGATCATTTGGCCTGCCGTCAAATTTAATTGCTGACCACTGCTCTACCACAGATAAACACTGCAATATATGCAAATATGTGCAAATTGACCATAGTTGAAAATTGATTGGCTCACATGGCCATGTTTTCTTATGTAGCGCCTTGTTTTGAACAAACTCAGTAGACAACCTTGCCAAGGCTATGCATGCAAAGTTTCACTTCAAACGACATAACGGTTTCAGAGAAGAAGACGTTAGAATATTTTTGACAAATCCAATATGGCCACCGAACCATGTGACCAATCAACTTCTCTTGAACAAATCTAAATCTAGGGCCACAGGGTAGCCTGTGAATTTTCACATCTCTGCTGATTTTGAGACCACAAGACAGCAGCTTGCACGCTACTGTGGGCTGTGTTGGTGCTGACCCCCGCTAAATAAAGTCTGCTGTTTAGCGAACGAGGAGATCTTGGTATGGTCATCTGGCTCCTTATTTTCACTCAAAGTAACAGTACATAAAGTTTATTATAGTAGCCAGAGTTGTCTTTTATTGTTTTGGAAAAATGGTAGCAAGGATTATGGTTGAAGTTGTTTTACTTAATAGATAAACAGATGTTGATGCTGGCTTCGTTTTATTAACATGTTTAACATAATAGCAACTGAATGCATGTCTTCCATCATAATGGGGTTTGTTCAATGGCTTTCAGCACCCCCACTATAAAAACTGTTCCAGCACCACCGTTCTCTTTGTATGTGTGTACATGTCTGCTGTGTCTTTCAGGTCTTTTCTGTTGTGTCCACATTAAGAAGAGTATTCTTACAGCTCTTCATTGTGTGTATTTTTTGAGGAACACACAAAATACAGGTGTGCTTTAAGTCCCTAACTACACTCTGCATATTTAATACACTGTAAATAAATCACAGAGGAATATACACTTCTCAAGCAATGAAGGGTTATCAATGGATGTGAATATTAAGTGCTATATACCCCCAGCCTCTGTATTGTAATAATGCTCACATCCCTCCCGCGGTATTGGGATCTGTGCTCTAATTTAAAATGCTGTGTTCTTGCAGGGTGAACGGGGCTGTTGTCAAAGGCTATCAAGATGATGTTGGCACAAGAACCTCTTTCTATGTCCAAACTTCGGCAACTTCTTTCCTCTCATTTAAACACCACAACTTGCCTTGTAATTTGTGCTGATTCAGTTTCCAGAGGTCATTTTCAAACTTGTTCTAAACGTTGAGGTTACAGATTGCCTCTATGTGTCGTATTTTTGTATCTTTTCCATCGATACATTCCTTCACCTTATTTTTTTGTCATTTTTGTCAGCTTTAAACTGTGTCTGAAAATAAACTGTCTGCTCTCCTGCAACTCAGAGATATTCCACAGAGCACCAGTAGGTGGTGCAATTGAACTATATACGTTATTTCAAAATGAAACATATGGGAGGGAGTCACCTTCCAGAGCAAACCGTATGTGAATGTTTTCATTTCTATCCATGGCTCCTAAAGTGCTATAGAATGGTTCTGGAATGGATTTCTGCATTAAACCCTAACACCTTGTCCTTTGAAGAACACAAGATACATCCTGATCACAGAAGGTATGAAGGATTACTTTTGGCTAAAAGGCTTGCTGTCAAATTCCAAAGTTCCTAAAGGAATCTTTAAGAACAGGAGGCAAATACACTATAATTAAATCATTCTCACCACTGGCACAGTCCTTACACTAGATAGGTCTGATAAGTTACTGCTGAATTTAAAAAAGAAAACCTGGAAGCAGCTGTTTCAAACCTCAAACAGAGAGGATGGCTGAATAATATATACCCTGCTTCATATATATATTCTACATATAGATTCTACATTCATGGATATTTGGCTTGTTTAGTAAAGTTACCAATATATTTTGATTGGAAATGTCCCTAAAAGGAAGAATTTGGGTTATGCGGTCAAAATAAAATGAACAGTATGCTATGTATCTTGAAACTGATTTTGTTAAAGATTTGCAATGGACAATCTTGGACAAACTCATTGTTTCAGGGGGAATAAATTACAGTGGTATACCAGCCACATTACAAAACATCCACCTTGCTCAGACCTGCTGGTGACTTTACATGCACTAGTAATATAATATCTATGTTAGGTACATGCACTAGTAATATAATATCTATGTTAGGTACATGCACTAGTAATATAATATCTATGTTAGGTACATGCACTAGTAATATAATATCTATGTTAGGTTCATGCACTAGTAATATAATATCTGTGTTAGGTACATGCACTAGTAATATAATATCTATGTTAGGTTCATGCACTAGTAATATAATATCTGTGTTAGGTACATGCACTAGTAATATAATATCTATGTTAGGTACATGCACTAGTAATATAATATCTGTGTTAGGTACTGTGGCAAAGTGCCCTCCCCTGTGTATTATATGTTACGTGTTGTGTGTAAATGTTGGTGTATAGTCATCGGTACACGGGATATAAACGGGTCTGTGTTTCACTTGTGATTTAAAAATGTAGATTTATATTTAGGCACGGAGGGCACAAATCACTTCACGTGCTAGTTAAAATGTAATGTGTGGTCACGGGAATTGCACTTTAATTAATTCACGTGCAGTTGTACCGAGATTCCAATTGAATGATTGACTAGCAATCGAGTCTCGGTACAACTGCATAAAAACAGCATGTTTTCACTCACTCGGGGTGGGTGTTCGAGAGTGGAGAACGGGAGAGAGAGAAGGAGAGAGAAATATTTACAAACAATTGCTATCGCGTGCTGGTAGGACCAGCACGATACTTGTTTGTTTGTTTACTCACCGTGTTTGTGTGTCTGTCCGTCCACCGTTTGTTTAGTGTTAGTTCGTTTTGTTTATGTCTGTTTATTTTGGCGAAAGTGCCGTGTCCTGTGTTTTTGTTACAACCGTTTATTTTTCTGTTTGATTATTAAACGCTGAGCGCGATCACGCGCTCAGCTTCACCAAAACCCCAAGTCTCTGTCTGTACTGTGTTTCCTGGCTCTGCCGTGACGTCACCGCTCAGTCGTCTTGTCACACGTGGTGTCAGAACCGGGAGCTACAGCGCCCAGGACTCAGGCCAGAGCAGGAACCGCAATTTGTTTAAAAAAAAAAAAAACCACAACAAGAAAATGGAAGGCTGGAACTGGAGAGATGGCTGCCAGGATCTGGAGGTCCTCCTCGGTGGTCTAGAGGACCAAGGCTGGTGCCTTGCCTGTGGGGAGTTCGGGCACCCGGTGGTGCGCTGCCCCTACCAAGAGGGAGAGGAGGAACTGGCCCAGGAGAGGAAGGTGAGGAGGAGGCAGAGAAGGGGAAAGGGGAAGAGGAAGGCTGAGTGTCCACAGCCCAAGCGGGAGGAGCCCGAACGTCCCACGCCTGAGTGGGAGGAGCCCGAACGTCCCACGCCTGAGTGGGAGGAGCCCGAACGTCCCACGCCTGAGTGGGAGGAGCCCGAACGTCCCTACGCCTGAGTGGGAGGAGCCCGAACGTCCCACGCCTGAGTGGGAGGAGCCCGAACGTCCCACAGCCTGAGTGGGAGGAGTCGGTGTGTCCACAGCCCAAGAGGGAGGAGTCGGTCGTCCACGGCCCAAGAGGGAGGAGTCGGTGCGCCCACGGCCCAAGAAGGGGAAGGTAGAGCGTCCACAGCCCCAGTCTCCACCAGCAGAGGGTGAATTCCTGCTGGGTCCACCTCCATTGCCATGGGAGGACTGCTTGCAGCTCCCACCTCCACCAGCAGAGGGTGAATTCCTGCTGGTCCCGCCACCTCCATCGGCAGGAGCAGAGCGGCAGGAGCTGCCTCTGCCTCCGCCACTTCCATCGGCAGAGCAGCAGGAGCTGCCTCTGCCTCCGCCACCTCCATCGGCAGGAGCAGAGCGGCAGGAGCTGCCTCTGCCTCCGCCACCTCCATCGGCAGGAGCAGAGCGGCAGGAGCTGCCTCTGCCTCCGCCACTTCCATCGGCAGAGCAGCAGGAGCTGCCTCTGCCTCCGCCACCTCCATCGGCAGGAGCAGAGCAGCAGGAGCTGCCTCTGCCTCCGCCACCTCCATCTGCAGGAGCAGAGCAGCAGGAGCTGCCTCTGCCTCCGCCAACCCCACCAGCAGAGGATGAATGCCTGCTGGTATCACTTCCCCACCAGCAGAGGATGAATGCCTGCTGGTATCACTTCCCCACCAGCAGAGGATGAATGCCTGCTGGTATCACTTCCCCACCAGCAGAGGAGGAATGCCTGCTGGTATTACTTCCCCACCAGCAGAGGATGAATGCCTGCTGGTAACACTTTCCCCACCAGCAGAGGATAAATGCCTGCTGGTATCACTTCCCCACCAGCAGAGGAGGAATGCCTGCTGGTATCATTTCCCCACCGTCACGAGGAGAGGAGCAGGAGCTGCCTCTCCCTTCACCAGAAGGACCAGGACTAGATGCTGGCGGTCCTCGGCAGCCCTTGCATAGGCTGCTGAGGGAAGCACGGGAAGAACCGCCCGCCGCAGAGGCCGAGAAGAGGGCCAACACCTGCACCCCAGCTAGTCCTGACTCCCTGCCCCGCCGCCCAAGGATGCCTGCCTCGCCGCCCAAGGATGCCTGCCTCGCCGCCCAAGGATGCCTGCCTCGCCGCCCAAGGATGCCTGCCTCGCCGCCCAAGGATGCCTGCCTCGCCGCCCAAGGATGCCTGCCTCGCCGCCCAAGGATGCCTGCCTCGCCGCCCAAGGATGCCTGCCTCGCTGCTCAAGGATGCCTGCCTCGCATCGCCTGGGGTTGCCAGCCGCCCGCGACGCCTGGGGTTGCCAGCCGCTCCGCATCGCCTGGGGTTGCCAGCCGCTCCGCGATCGCCTGGGGTTGCCAGCCGCTCCGCATCGCCTGGGGTTGCCAGCCGCTCCGCATCGCCTGGGGTTGCCAGCCGCCCGCACGCCTGGGGTTGCCAGCCGCCCGCGATCGCCTGGGGCTGCCTGTCGCTCCGCATCGCCTGGGGCTGCCTTTTGCTCCACACAGGGTACAGGGTACGAGGGAGAAGTGGAGCTCCCGCTGCCGCCTCTATGGCCAGGGGCTCCCCTCCCGAGTTACGCCTCCCGAGGGTCCGCTGCTGCTGCCGCCGCCTCCCGAGGGTCCGCTGCTGCTGCCGCCGCCTCCCGAGGGTCCGCTGCCGCTCGCCTGGGGTCGCCAGGGATCCTGCTTCGCCTGGGGTAGTCGAGGGTCCTGCTTCGCCTGGGATCGCTGGGCTCTGCTCCGCCTGGGGTCGCTACACTGTGGCCGGAGCCCCATGAAGGGGAGCTGCCGGCCATGAAGAAAGGGGGAGGTCAGGAGACCAGCTTCCCCAGCCGCATTTCCGTGGCAGGAAACGCTGTGGCCAGAGCCCCACGGAGAGGAGCTGCCGGCCACAAAGGAGGGGAGGTCAGGAGACCAGCTCCCCTCGCAGCAGTTTCGCTGCCGGAGGTGGGTGGCCGGAGTCCCACGGAGGGGAACTGCCGGCCATGAAGAAGGGGGAGGTCAGGAGACCAGCTCCCCGCAGCAGTTTCGCTGCCGGAGATTGGGTGGCGGAGCCCCACGGAGGGGAACTGCCGGCCATGAAGAAGGGGGAGGTCAGGAGACCAGCTCCCCAGCCGCACTTTCGCGGCAGGAGATAGTGTGGCTGAAGCCCGGAAGAGGGAGCTGCCAGCCACGAAGAATTGGGGGTGCCAGACATTGCACCATGGCCACCCCCAGGAAAAACTTGCTTCCCCTCTTCCGGGACTTTGGGACTGAGGGGGAGGTGGCCATTGAGGCCATGTGTGCTTTGCACAAGGGGGTATATGTGGCAAAGTGCCCTCCCTGTGTATTATATGTTACGTGTTGTGTGTAAATGTTGGTGTATAGTCATCGGTACACGGGATATAAACGGGTCTGTGTTTCACTTGTGATTTAAAAATGTAGATTTATATTTAGGCACGGAGGGCACAAATCACTTCACGTGCTAGTTAAAATGTAATGTGTGGTCACGGAGTGCACTTAATTAATTCACGTGCAGTTGTACCGAGATTCCAATTGAATGATTGACTAGCAATCGAGTCTCGGTACAACTGCATAAAACAGCATGTTTTCACTCACTCGGGTTGGGTGTTCGAGAGTGGAGAACGGGAGAGAGAGAGGAGAGAGAAATATTTACAAACAATTGCTATCGCGTGCTGGTAGGACCAGCACGATACTTGTTTGTTTGTTTACTCACCGTGTTTGTGTGTCTGTCCGTCCACCGTTTGTTTAGTGTTAGTTCGTTTTGTTTATGTCTGTTTATTTTGGCGAACGTGCCGTGTCCTGTGTTTTTGTTACAACCGTTTATTTTTCTGTTTGATTATTAAACGCTGAGCGCGATCACGCGCTCAGCTTCACCAAAAACCCCAAGTCTCTGTCTGTACTGTGTTTCCTGGCTCTGCCGTGACGTCACCGCTCAGTCGTCTTGTCACAGGTACATGCACTAGTAATATAATCTATGTGTTAGGTACATGCACTAGTAATATAATATCTATGTTAGGTACATGCACTAGTAATATAATATCTGTGTTAGGTACATGCACTAGTAATATAATCTATGTGTTAGGTACATGCACTAGTAAGATAATATCTATGTTAGGTACATGCACTAGTAATATAATATCTATGTTAGGTACATGCACCAGTAATATAATCTCTGTGTTAGGTACATGCACCAGTAATATAATCTCTGTGTTAGGTACATGCACTAGTAATATAATATCTATGTTAGGTACATGCACCAGTAATATAATCTCTGTGTTAGGTACGTGCACCAGTAATATAATCTCTGTGTTAGGTACATGCACTAGTAATATAATATCTGTTAGGCTCCAAATACGGAACCAGGGTGATTAATCAATAAAATCATATTGAATTGAGGCTTGTTAAATACAAACCATAAGTGATGGATTATTGTTGCATTTAATTCTAGTGACTTCATTAACTATGCCAACATGCCTGATATCCATGAGTGAAGGGACAGTACAGTAATATATAATGATTAAGGGAAAGAAAACTGACTGTAAAATTAAGAGAAATGTGTTAATTTAATAAATTGGATAATTTACAGATACGGGCCGCATTTCACACCAGAAAAGTATTTGGTTGCTCATCCTGATTTTAACAGATTCTTTGTCATTTAGTATTTTCATATTTTAGCCTTGACTGTGTTCCAAGTTTTTGAAGCAACAGCTAAGATTATTCCTGTTTCATGATCGGGTGGTGGTGAATTACCTCACTGATATATACGCTACCTGGCAACTTTAGGACCTATTCGATTAGATTTGGCATCAACCTGAATTAAAGTTGCGAATTAGACCATGCAATGTGACATGTCAGTCCTGCAGCACTATAAAGCTGTTGGTGCAGCACAATTAAAATGTGGAAATATCTAACAGCATTCGAAGGAGACATGATAGCCAGGGGAAGTCAAGCAGGTGCCACACTACCAGTCATGTTGGTTAGGCTGCTCCTCATCAGTGTATCAGCAAAACCAAACCAAGACAGACATCTGGGACCACAGACAGTTAGTGATGGGTAGAGTGAAAAGATAGTTAGGAAGCTTGTCAAGTCTGAACATCCCTAACGATGGCCCAACTTGATATTGGGTACAGGTCCTAATAGAATGGCCAGGCTGTCTGAAACATAAGAATAAACTTCAAACCCTCTTTATTGACCAGGAGTCAAGAAATGTTTCATGAATATCAAACATTCAACAAAGCAAGCTTTTACATGTATTTCAAGTACAGCATCAATGACTCTTGGCTGTTTCATTTGACCTGCAGGTTCTTGAAATCAAAAAGAGCTGAAGGAAAAGGTTGGGCCATCTACACACTGACCATCAGGGCCTTGGGTCTGTTCTTGGCTCTGCACCTCTGTGATGTTGTAAGTACCTGAGGATCTGAGTGGATACAGGGTTCATGGGGTATTGCTCATGTCTTTTACTCACTGCGCTTGTTTTGGGGATAACCAATATATGACCACCATATTTTAATATTTGAACACTCCGTCAGCAGCAAAGGGTGAAAATGCACACCAGCGAAAATGAACATATCTCATAACTCTAAACACGGGATATCCTTGTACTGCTTCTAAAATGTATCTACTCTCCTCCTGCATGCTGTGCCTGCTTTTCCTTTTTCCTCTAACTACTGTCCACTCCCTGCCTGGTCCATATTTAGTGGGGCCACATGCAACTCCAGCTGGGAGTCTACAAACTGCTCTACTGCTTGATTACCCACTGCTGGTCTAGCAGCTGAGATAACCATGAGATTACATAGCAAATTACAGGTGTCTGCTGGCCACCATTGATTTGTGACTCAACCCGGACAGCACAAAGTAGCTTGGTCAATTATTATTCCATAAATCTTAGCCATGTTGCACTTCCATTAGATACATAGGTCTGAAATGGGCAGTTTGGGACATATATTACAGCACACATGCATTGTCATTTTAAAACGTGATATCTGGTACTACTTTGTGTTAAAGGAAGTTTGCACTTGAACTTCTTCGGTAATTTCACCTCAGTAGAGTCTAACCAGGGATTTCTTTAATCCAGTGGAGTGCCAGATGTGCTGTTTTAAAATGAAAATACATGCTGGCTGTACATTTGAGACTGCATGTACATGGCTGAGAGAATGTTTTTGGAAGTATTTTGTTAGCTACAATAACTTTAATTAGGCAGCAAATAGAAATTCTCTTGAGTTGAGGCTCCAGTACAGCAAAATTATCCACACAGATTCAACTTAGTTGTATTACTGTTTATATATTGTAATTATATATAAATTTCACAATAAAGTTAAATATCTGACTTAAATTTATATTAAAATAAACATTTGGACAATAAATAATAAATAATATATAATAAATAGATTTTACAATCACTAAAAATGATTCATATATAGATGCCTAAACCAATGGTTAATGTATTTGTATTTAATCAACAGCAATTTAATAAGCTATCAAAATATTCAAATGGTACACCAAGAAGTCATTGTTCTGAGCCAATTTTCCTTTAATCTCTACAGGACGACGCCTATGGGTATATCACAGAAGACTATGCCAAATGAAAACCATTTGAACACTATGTCAGGGCCTTGACTTGTGTGGAGTTTCAGCAAAGTTTCACTGCAGCGTGCATGAAGATGCAAATACAAGTGGCTTTATTCAAAACAGAACAGAACATAGCATTTGTATTTGAATGAATCTTTGCAGAATGTGCAAAACAGTGCTAGGATCACCATATTAGTTTTTAAAGCACTGGATCATGTTCTATCACGTGCTGTTATTTGTTTCCTACCTTTATGCCTACAGTTCAAATTCAAATTGTGTAGCATCGGCTTTGTACAGCATTTGGAACTTTGTTGTATTACTGTCATCCTCTCTCATTTTGTGGTGCTATGGTCATCCTCACTCATTTTGTGGTGCTATGGTCATCCTCACTCATTTTGTGGTGCTATGGTCTTCCTCACTCATTTTGTGGTGCTGTGGTCATCCTCTCTCTCTCTCTCTCTCTCTCTCTCTCTCTCTCTCTCTCTCTCTCTCTCTCTCTCTCTCTCTCTCTCTCCAGGCGCTGGACTCCATGCTCTCTCTCTCTCTCTCCAGGCGCTGGACTCCACGCTCTCTGTCTCTCTCGATCTCTCCGATGCTGCTGCCCACTCGGCACAACTCTCCCACTCACAGCACTGCAGGGCTGCCCATTCTTTTATAGCGGCCTGCCCACCAGCATATAAAACAACACAATAACAATGCAATAACCAATAACCAACAAGTCTCCCTGACAGTCATGAAAGCAGTTTGGTCGTGCCAGGGCTTGCGACCGTTTGACCCAGCGTTACAATATTTTCTGCTATGAGAGAAAATGGTACAGGTATTTTTCCTACATTTTATTATTCATTATTCGAGGTAAGGATAAGGTTATAGTTATGGGTTATGGCAATAAAAGGAAATTGTGTAAAACCAATGTCTTATAATAAGCATTATTTCAGGAATTACAGACAACATAACAATACATTTATTAGAATTTCCTACATGCTTCCAAGCAATAGAAAGGGTAGAAAAGGCTTGGAATTGAGCATGGAAGCAATAGTAAATAGTAAATCACATTCTAATGGTACTGCAGGACCTATTTATATAATATTGCACAGCTTGTAATTTTGAAGGGATTTTTCACAGCATTGAGTTGTTCTGATAGCCTGGCTACTGGCAACATTACCACCCATGGACCCCTTGTTGCCTTTGTTCCTGGCCTGAGACTTTGAGCGAGACATTGGGGATTTTAAGGGCCGAGGTGGCTGTAGAGGCCATGTGTGCTGCGCACAACGGGGAGAAATGTGTGTGTAGATTGTGTTTTATGTTGTATGTAATGTGTCTTTGTTGGTGTATATTGGTGCACGGGATATAATGAGGCTGTGGAGCACGAGTGATTTAAAATATATAGTTGGATTTTGGCATAAGGATTGCACAATCACTTCACGTGCAAATAAAATGCGTATTAATATGTGAGCACTGGGAGTGCACAGATTAGTTCACGTGCTGGGATTCAAGTGAATAATTAATTAGTAATTGAATCCTGGCACAATTGTATATATAGATGCACAGAGCACTCACTCAGGGCTGTGTGTTGGGGAGTGGAGAACGAGTGTGGAGAGGCGGTAATTTAATAAGAAAAAAGATATAATAATTGCTACGTATGCTGGTTTTGCAACCAGCATACTATTTGTTACTGTTTATTGTTTATTTGTTTGGCCAACGTGCCCTTTTGTTTGGTTTCAGTGTTTTGTGTTTTGTTCAACTCTTTTATTTTGCAATTAACCGGCTGTGACAGGATGACTGGGCGGTGACGTCACGGCAGAAGCAGGAACAAAAACGACAGAGAGAGGTGGAGTTTGGTGGAGCTGAGCGAATGCTTTCGCTCAGCATTTAATGAATAAACAGACAGAAAATAAACAGTTGTAACAAAAAACACAGGTCACGGCACTTGAGCCAAAATAAACAGACAAACAAAACGGACGAAACAGACAAACATGGTGAGCAGATACTCTAACTATTCTTTTATCTTTAACTATGCTTTTTATCTTTACCTCCGTCTCCAATCCCGTTCTCCACTCACCGAACACACAACCCGAAAGTGAGTGAAAACATGCAGCTTTTATGCAGTTGTACCGAGACTCGATTGCTAGTCAATCATTCAATTGGAATCTCGGTACAACTGCACGTGAATTAATTAAGTGTACTCCCGTGACCACATATTACATTTTAACCAGCACGCGAAAGTGATTTGTGCCGCCCTCGTGCCTAAATACAAATCTACATTTTAAATACACGTGAAACACAGACCCGCTTATATCCCGTGTACCAATGACTATACACCAACATTTACACACAACACGTAACACAAAATACACACAGGGGCACTTTGCCACATATACCCCCTTGTGCAAAGCACACATGGCCTCAATGGCCACCTCCCCCTCAGTCTTAAAGTCCCGGAAGAGGGAGAAGCAAGGTGTTTCTGGGGGTGGCCATGGTGGAATGTCCTCCACTCCCACTTCGTGGCTATCAGCTCCCTCTTCCGGGCTCCGCCACACACTATCCTGCCGCAAGTGCGGCTGGGGAAGCTGGTCTCCTGACCTCCCCCTTCTTCATGGCCGGCATTTCCTCTGTGGGGCTCCGACCACCGCATCTCCGGCAGCGAAACTGCTGCAGGGGAGCTGGTCTCCTGACCTCCCCTCCTTCGTGGCCGCCAGCTCCTCCGTGGGGCTCTGGCCACCGTGTTTCCTGCCACGAAATGCGGCTGGGGAGCTAGTCTCCTGACCTCCCCTTTCTTCATGGCCGGTAGCTCCCCTTCATGGGGTTCTGGCCACAGTGTAGCGACCCCAGGCGAAGCAGGACCCTCGACGACCCCAGGCGAAGCAGGATCCCTGGCGACCCCAGGCGACGGCAGCAGCAGCGGACCCTCGGGAGGCGACGGCAGCAGCAGCGGACCCTCGGGAGGCCACGGCAGCAGCAGCGGACCCTCGGGAGGCGACGGCAGCAGCGGACCCTCGGGAGGCGACGGCAGCAGCAGCAGACCCTCGGGAGGCGACAGCAGCAGCAGCGGACCCTCGGGAGGCGACGGCAGCAGCAGCGGACCCTCGGGAGGCGACGGCAGCAGCAGCAGCGGACCCTCGGGAGGCGACGGCAGCAGCAGCGGACCCTCGGGAGGTGAACTCGGGAGGGGAGCCCCTGGCCATAGAGGCGGCAGCGGGAGCTCCACTTCTCCCTCATACCCTGTACTCTGTGTGGAGCAAAAGGCAGCCCCAGGCGATGCGGAGCGACAGGCAGCCCCAGGCGATGCGGAGCGACAGGCAGCCCCAGGCGATGCGGAGCGACAGGCAGCCCCAGGCAATGCGGAGCGACAGGCAGCCCCAGGCGATGCGGAGCGACAGGCAGCCCCAGGCGATGCGGAGCGACAGGCAGCCCCAGGCGATGCGGAGCCACAGGCAGCCCCAGGCGATGCGGAGCGACAGGCAGCCCCAGGCGATGCGGAGCGACAGGCAACCCCAGGCGATGCGGAGCGACAGGCAGCCCCAGGCGATGCGGAGCGACAGGCAGCCCCAAGCGAGCGCGGAGCGGCTGGCAACCCCAGGCGTCGCGGAGCGGCTGGCAACCCAGGCGATGCGGAGCGGCTGGCAACCCCAGGCGATGCGGAGCGGCTGGCAACCCCAGGCGATGCAAGGCAAGCATCCTGGGCAAGCGCAGGCTGGCATCCTTGGGCAAGCAAGGCAGGCATCCTTGGGCTAAGCGAGGCAGGCATCCTTGGGCTAAGCAAGGCAGGCATCCTTGGGCTGGGCGAGGCAGGCATCCTTGGGCAGCGAGGCAGGCATCCTTGGGCACAGCGAGGCAAGCATCCTTGGGCGAGCGAGGCAGGGAGTCAGGACAAGCTGGGGTGCGGGTTTTGGCCCTCTTCTCGGCCACTGCGGCCGGGCGGTTCTTCCTCATGCTTTCCTCAGCAGCCTATGCAAGGGCTGCTGAGGACCGCCAGCATCTAGTCCTGGTTTCTCTGGTGAAGGGAGAGGCAGCTCCTGCTCCTCTCCCAGACGGTGGGGAAGTGATACCAGCAGGCATTCATCCTCTGCTGGTTGGGAAGTGTTACCAGCAGGCATTCATCCTCTGCTGGTGGGGGAAGTGATACCAGCAGGCATTCCTCCTCTGCTGGTGGGGTTGGCGGAGGCAGAGGCAGCTCCTGCTGCTCTGCTCCTGCCGATGGAGGTGGCGGAGGCAGAGGCAGCTCCTGCTGCTCTTCTCCTGCCAGTGAAGGTGGCGGAGGCAGAGGCAGCTCCTGCTGCTCTGCTCCTGGCAGTGGAGGTGGCGGAGGCAGAGACAGCTCCTGCTGCTCTGCTCCTGCCAATGGAGGTGGCGGAGGCGGGACCAGCAGGAATTCACCCTCTGCTGATGGAGGTGGGAGCTGCAAGCAGTCCTCCCATGGCAATGGAGGTGGAACCAGCAGGAATTCACCCTCTGCTGGTGGAGACTCGGGCTGTGGACGCTCTACCTTCCCCTTCTTGGGCCGTGGACGCACCGACTCCTCCCTCTTGGGCTGTGGATACACAAACTCCTCCCTTTTGGGCTGTGGACACACAAATTCCTCCCTCTTAGGCTGTGGACGCACCGACTCCTCCCATTCAGGCGTAGGATGTTCGGGCTCCTCCCATTCAGGCGTAGGACGTTCGGGCTCCTCCCACTCAGGCATAGGACGTTCGGGCTCCTCCCGCTCGGGCTGTGGACGCTCTGGCTCCTCCCGCTCGGGCTGTGGACGCTCTGGCTCCGCCCGCTCGGGCTGTGGATGCTTTGGTTCCTCCCGCTCGGGCTGTGGACGCTCTGGCTCCTCCCTCTCGGGCTGTGGACGCTCTGGCTCCTCCCGCTTGGGCTTGGTGGTGTGGCTAGGTTGGCCACAGTCGAAACACCACAGCCCTGCTTCCGCCTTTCTCCCTTTGCCCTCCTGTGCTCCTCTCCAGCCTCTTCTCCCCATTTCTTTTCCTTTTCAAAAAAAAAACAAAACCTGCGGTTCCCGCTCTGGCCTGAGTCCTGGAGGCGCTGTTATCCCACTGCTGACACCACGTGTGACAGGATGACTGGGCGGTGACGTCACGGCAGAAGCAGGAACAAAAACGACAGAGAGAGGTGGAGTTTGGTGGAGCTGAGCAAATGCTTTCGCTCCGCATTTAATGAATAAACAGACAGAAAATAAACAGTTGTAACAAAAACACAGGTCACGGCACTTGAGCCAAAATAAACAGACAAACAAAACGGACAAAACAGACAAACACGGTGAGCAGATACTCTAACTATTCTTTTATCTTTAACTATGCTTTTTATCTTTACCTCCGTCTCCAATCCCGTTCTCCACTCACCGAACACACAACCCCGAAAGTGAGTGAAAACATGCAGCTTTTATGCAGTTGTACCGAGACTCGATTGCTAGTCAATCATTCAATTGGAATCTCGGTACAACTGCACGTGAATTAATTAAGTGTACTCCCGTGACCACACATTACATTTTAA
Source organism: Acipenser oxyrinchus oxyrinchus (assembly GCA_030684275.1). Classification (NCBI taxonomy): domain Eukaryota; kingdom Metazoa; phylum Chordata; class Actinopteri; order Acipenseriformes; family Acipenseridae; genus Acipenser; species Acipenser oxyrinchus. Next base: position 11,087,691 of record CM060260.1, read on the forward strand.
CCAGCACGTGAAAGTGATTTGTGCCGTCCTCGTGCCTAATTACAAATCTACATTTTTAAATACATGTGAAACACAGACCCGCTTATATCCTGTGTACCAATGACTATACACCAACATTTACACACAACACGTAACATACAATACACACAGGGGGCACTTTGCCACACCAGCGCAACAGCGTAATTCACCTCTCAGTACTGTGTGTTCTTCCAGGTCTGACGTCACCACCAGCAAGCCTGTCCACAGGTACATATTAAAAAAAAAAAAACAGCTGCCCAACATTATAGAGATTATGACTCTGGTTCTTTCATAAAATGTCTGTTGTATTTTTCTTTAGTGTCTCATCTGACTGGAATAAACAATCCTTTCAAATCCTTAATGTCAAAGTAAGAACTTTTCAGGAGATATGAACAATCTGTGTTTTATTTGAAGTGATTCTTATCAAAGTTAATTCATTTACCTGATATGAGTATGGTTGTGGAATGAGGATGTTTTCTGTGTAAGGTAATGGCTGCTTCACCACTGGAATACATGATTACTGTTCATCGTTTAGCTCCTGTAGTCTAGGTAAAGGGTGGACAAGAACAACCAAGCCAAGCAGACAGGTGCTTTGAGAAAATATCCTTTTTGATTCCAGCATTGCCTTCAAGAGATCTGGAACCACTTTAACAGGTACATTTATAAGAACCTAGATACAAAATACTCCTAGTGAGCAAGTGTTGATATTAGTGCACTACCTGCTTGCACAGGAGTTTAGTTGAACTCCAAATACAGAGACAGATAGAAACACACGGAAACTACTGTGTGTCACAATGAACGATGCAGCTAAACAAACCTGTTCAAAATCAAAGCAAAACCATTCAAAAGATTCTGGTTGGGTGTCCATCTGATCTGGCCTCCTAATGGCCAACAGGAAAGACGAGACCCCACTCCGGCTTGTAATGCTGAGCCATTGCTGTTGCTAGGTAACCCCTGTAAGCCTGCTATTCTTTATAGCTGAAAGGGGTTCTTTCTCAGAGTCTGTGAAACGCACCCCCAGCCTCTTGGCTTTGTCTGACCACTAAAGGACCCAATGAATACTATTAAAAAAAGAAAGAATAAGAAAAAGTTAAAGCCAATTATAAATGCTCGACTTCAATCTATCTACCAGCCATTTCAAATACACAGCAAACAGACTATTAGAAGCACATCAGACTACAACACACATCAGGTGTATAGATAATATTTAATACTTGGTATTCTCAAACAGGACTGCATTGTCCTCTGATGCAGTCATCCAACTTCCATTTGCTATCCTTAAGTAGCTTCATAAAGAACAGGATGACATGAAAGGCACTGGCAGTACATTACAGTCTAGTGTTTATATAGATGTAATGGACTGACGGAGAGCTTAACGTACATGTGTTAAGGATACTCTGACAGAAAATTCTCTTAGATTCAGAATTCAAATTGCTCATAAACACGCATAGCAGCTAATGCACAGGCCACCTCAATGTCCCTTTACAAACACAAATGAAGCCTCTTGCTCTGCCCTTCAGTTATCTGTCAGTATTGGATCTTATATGCTCTCCAGTTAGACCACATGGATCATCACGTAATTAAGCCATTTTCCATTAACCTAAACTTAACTATTATTATTATTTGTTTATTTAGCAGACGCCTTTATCCAAGGCGACTTACAGAGACTAGTGTGTGTGAACTATACATCAGCTGCAGAGTCACTTACAATTACGTCTCACCCGAAAGACGGAGCACAAGGAGGTTAAGTGACTTGCTCAGGGTCACACAATGAGTCAGTGGCTGAGGTGGGATTTGAACCGGGGACCTCCTGGTTACAAGCCCCTTTCTTTAACCACTGGACCACACAGCGACCCCTATTGATGCAATTCAGTTTCTGGCTGCGTTTCTAATAACCGCAACCTACAGTTAACATGGGCACAGCATCAAAATCCTGCTTTCAATCCGAGCTTGTCCTCTTTAATCCTCAGAGTGGCCTTCACAGAGAAACAGACTCTCCCCTCTGCTTCTGTACACGACAGCTGTTGAGAGCTGCAGCAGCCAGAGCCATCTGTGGATCCTTTTCCAGACTGCTTGTTCAGGTTCATCAGAAGAAGTCATGTGGACAGCCTTACTTAGCTTTCGTAGAAGTGCAAAGCCCTTGCAGTCTAGTCATATGCTAGCACTGCAGACAGTGACTAGACAAAAATATGAGCCCCCGACGACATGACAGGGTGTGCACTGTTCTCTAATAATCTTCTCAAGTACATTGTGAGGCATGAGACAAGGTCTCGTCGAGATTGCAAAAAGGCTTCCAAGATAATTGATTCACATTGTAGTTTGCTATGATTTAGCTTCATTTCTGTCAGGGATTGACAAATTCGTATTTATGAAAAAAGGTGAATAAGTGGCTTGAAATCCTCAGCCAACAGTAATGGCTACGTGAATTCACCTTTAGAAGCAGTTGACTCAGAGTCTTTGATCTTCAGAGAAGAGGAGCACCTCAGATACTTACTCACGCATTACCAGCTGGGACGTCACATGAAAGGAATCTGTAGGTATCTGAAAGGCATCTGTAGGTATCTGAAAGGCATCTGTAGGTATCTGAAAGGCATCTGTAGGTATCTGAAAGGCATCTGTAGGTATCTGAAAGGCATCTGTAGGTATCTGAAAGGCATCTGTAGGTATCTGAAAGGTATCTGTAGGTATCTGAAAGGTATCTGTAGGTATCTGAAAGGCATCTGTAGGTATCTGAAAGGTATCTGTAGGTATCTGAAAGGCATCTGTAGGTATCTGAAAGGCATCTGTAGGTATCTGAAAGGCATTGGTAGGTATCTGAAAGGTATCTGTAGGTATCTGAAAGGTATCTGTAGGTATCTGAAAGGTATCTGTAGCGTAATAGATGAAAGGTACCTGTAGGATAATAGATGAATTACAAGGGTATTGTCGTATTTGCATCATGTGAATACTGATATTTTACATTAATTCACCAGATCACAGCTCAAATTGGGTTATGATGAATCTCTACATGGAAAATGTAGAGATTAAAAAATAATTTTACTTATTAACCATGGAGGTGAATGGCCCTGTAGGACTGGAGTTGTTGCAGAGGAACAGGTTGGTGGTTACAATCTGGTGTAGCAGCTGGACTTGCCAGGATATGAAGACTCAAATAGAAAATGACATAAAAACTAATCTAAACAAGAACACAGGCATGACTTTATGTAACTATGGTATTTTATAACCATACCAAAGTTGCTGTTTAAGGACAGTGATGTGCCTTTCAACTAACAATTGGCTACCAAAAACACCTGTTGCAGACAGTGGCACTGAGTACTGCCATATTGTCACTGTCAGATTAGCATCCGAACTCATGTGTGTCTCTTTTGCATCTATGCAATGTGCAATGGTGGTTTGCATATAAACACACAACAATAAACAAAAAGCCTTGTTCTATTCTTTACTGAAGTATTTCCAATATGTCTTGCATGTAAACATACTGATGTTACAAAATAAAATAAAAAAATGAGAACCATGACCCCATAAGATCAGAACGACTTGTCTGAGCAGATTAAATCCTACTCTAACAATATTTTTAAAAGCAGGCTAAAGGTTTTTAGTTTTTTTTTTTTTTGATGGGTGATGGTGATATGCAAATATGCTTAGATAATAAAAGGAAATTAGGCACTTTATTGATTGCTCGAAAATCTTTTTTTTGTTTGTTTGTTCGTTTGTTTTGGTATTATTTATATTGTTTGTAACAAAGTGAATTGCATCTTTAAAAATGCTTTATATACGAGAAAAGACTAGGGTGATCTTCCTGACTATGGGGGTGGGGGAGAAGTTTATACTCAGCCCATTCTAGTTTGCCTGCAAGGGCACCTCATTTCAATGGTGCCAAGTTGTCTATTAGTTTTAGTTTCCCCCACCACGGCTGTAAATTCTAAATTAAAGTTACCTGTGTGACGTGTGTTTCACTTGTGATTTAAAAATGTAGATTTATATTTAGGCACGGAGGGCACAAATCACTTCACGTGCTAGTTAAAATGTAATGTGTGGTCACGGAGTACACTTAATTAATTCACGTGCAGTTGTACCGAGATTCCAATTGAATGATTGACTAGCAATGCGAGTCTCGGTACAACTGCATAAAAACAGCATGTTTTCACTCACTTTCGGGGTGGGGTGTTGGTGAGTGGAGAACGGGAGAGAAGGAGAAAAGTACATGTATAGTTGTCACTCACCGTGTTTTGTTTGTCTCCGTGCACCGTTTGTTTTGTGTTAGTTCGTTTTGTTTATGTCTGTTTGTTTTGGCGAATGTGCCGTGTGCTGTTTTTGTGTTCTTTTATTTTTGTTTATTAAATGCTGAGCACAACCAAGTGCTCAGCTTCACCAACCTCACTGTCTGTTGTGTGGTACTTCCTGTTTCTGGTCTGACGTCACCCACTGTCCGGCCGTCTTTGTGACACGTGGTGTCCAGAAGAGGGATCAACAGCGCCTCCAGGACTCAGGCCAGAACAGGAACCGCAATTTGTTGTTTTAAAAAAAAAAAAAAAAAAAATGGAAGGCTGGAACTGGAGAGATGGCTGCCAGGATCTGGAGGTCCTCCTCGGTGGTCTAGAGGACCAAGGCTGGTGCCTTGCCTGTGGGGAGTTCGGGCACCCGGTGGTGCGCTGCCCCTACCAAGAGGGAGAGGAGGAACTGGCCCAGGAGAGGAAGGTGAGGAGGAGGCAGAGAAGGGGAAAGGGGAAGAGGAAGGCTGAGTGTCCACAGCCCAAGTGGGAGGAGCCTGAGTGTCCACAGCCCAAGCGGGAGGAGCCCGAGCGTCCTACGCCTGAGTGGGAGGAGCCCGACGTCCCTACGCCTGAGTGGGAGGAGCCCGAACGTCCCTACGCCTGAGTGGGAGGAGCCCGAGCGTCCCTACGCCTGAGTGGGAGGAGTCCCGAACGTCCTACGCCTGAGTGGGAGGAGCCCGAGCGTCCCTACGCCTGAATGGGAGGAGCCCGAACGTCCACAGCCTGAATGGGAGGAGTCGGTGGGTCCACAGCCCAAGAGGGAGAGTCGGTGGGTCCACAGCCCAAGAGGAGAGTCGGTGGGTCCACAGCCCAAGAGGGAGGAGTGGTGCGTCCACAGCCCAAGAGGAGGAGTCGGTGCGTCCACAGCCCAAGAGGGAGGAGTGAGTGCGTCCACTGCCCAAGACACGGAAGGTAGAGCGTCCACAGCCCCAGTCTCCACCAGCAGAGGGTGAATTCCTGCTGGGTCCACCTCCATTGCCATGGGAGGACTGCTTGCAGCTCCCACCTCCACCAGCAGAGGGTGAATTCCTGCTGGTCCTCTGACCTCCTGCCACCTCCATTGGCAGGAGCAGAGCAGCAGGAGCTGCCTCTGCCTCCGCCACCTCCACCGGCAGGAGCAGAGCAGCAGGAGCTGCCTCTGCCTCCGCCACTTCCATCGGCAGAGCAGCAGGAGCTGCCTCTGCCTCCGCCACCTACCTCCATCGGCAGGAGCAGAGCAGCAGGAGCTGCCTCTGCCTCCGCCACCTCCATCGGCAGGAGCAGAGCAGCAGGAGCTGCCTCTGCCTCCGCCAAGAAACACGGTGGCCAGAGCCCCACGGAGGGAGCTAAGCGGCCACGAAGGAGGGAGGTCAGGAGACCAGCTCCCTCGCAGCAGTTTGCTGCGGAAGTGGGTGGCGGCCCACGGAGGGAACTGCGGCCATGAAGAAGGGGAGGTCAGGAGACCAGCTTCCCCGCAGCAGTTTCGCTGCGGAGATGTGTGGTGGAGCCCCAGGAGGAACTGCCGGCCATGAAGAAGGGGGGAGGTCAGGAGACCAGCTCCCCAGCTGCACTTTGCGGCAGGAGATAGTGTGGCTGAAGCCCGGAAGAGGAGCTGCCAGCCACGAAGAATTGGGGGTGCCAGACATTTCACCATGGCCACCCCAGAAACAACTGCTTCCCCTGTTCGGGACTTTGGGACTGAGGGGAGGTGGCCATGAGGCCATGTGTGCTTTGCACAAGGGGGTATATGTGGCAAAGTGCCCCCGTGTGTATTTTGTGTTACGTGTTGTGTGTAAATGTTGGTGTATAGTCATCGGTACCACGGGATATAAGCGGGTCTGTGTATATCAACAATATGTACATATTCGAATCTCATTGAGCCTGAACAGGTGTGGTAGTTCGCTCAAAACCCTCACGCAAAAAAACACTCTGGCGAGTGTTTTCAACGTACTGTAGCATTTCACGCAGCAGGCAGAAGAGAAGGAGACAACACGCTGCTTTCAGGTTCAAGCTTTATTTATGTTATCTCTCAGCACCCTACCTACAGAGCCCATTGCTCTAGCTGCTTGCCGTGGAACTATACAATGAGCGTGCAACGCCCCTGTGGAAGGGTGGTGGGCAACTCACTGACACCAGGAGACAGTATTTTATTTGTAACGCCGCTCAGGCGCACTGATTTATTGCGTCCAGGAGGTGGCGTTGTTGTCCGTGGACTGGATACTGGCGACAGTAACCAGCACCACGGCTTGTACCACAACAGGTACACAAGCAAGGGCACAACAAGTGCTCGTAAATAATAATGAAAACCAAAGGCGAAAGAAAAAGGGAAAATAAAACACAGTAATAAAACTACAAACAGAAGTTGAAGTCAGGACTGCACAGCACTGGCTTGCTGCACAGCCTACGCTTCAAAGCGAGAAAGGCTCTCTGGCACGGCTCCGTCCACTGAACCGTATTTGGGGCAGCCTTCCGGGTGAGGTCTGTCAAAGGAGTAGCAAGCGTGGCGAAGTTCGGGATGAACTTCCTGTAATAGCCCGCTAGTCCCAAGAAAGAGCGCACATGGGTTTTGGTCGTAGGGACTGGCCAGTCAGCCAAGGCTTTCACCTTAGCAATCAGCAGTCTGATCTGGCCACCCCCTACTCGATACCCCAAATACTCCGACTCACTCTTCCCAATGGCACATTTCTTTGGGTCAGCCGTGAGCCCAGCCTCCCGCAAGGATTGCAGCACCGCCGCCACCTTACCCAGATGACTCGGCCAGTCTTCACTGTGGATTACCACATCATCTATGTAAGCGGCGGCGCATCGCTGATGGCGCCGCAAAATGCGATCCATCATCCGCTGGAAAGGGGCTGGTGCTCCGTGCAACCCAAAGGGCATGGTCCTAAATTGGTACAACCCGAAGGGAGTCGAAAACGCCGTCCTCTCTCTGGACTCTGGGGTCAGGGTATCTGCCAGTACCCCTTCGTTAAATCCAGTGTCGCCATAAAATGAGCCGTGCCTAGACGCTCCAGCAACTCATCTACCCGGGCATGGGATAAGCATCAAACTTCGACTTTTCATTAACTCGCCTGAAATCAATGCAAAATCGAGTTGACCCATCCGGCTTATCCACTAAAACAATCGGACTGTTCCAGTCACTTTGGGACTCCTCTATTACCCCCAGTCTATGCATCTCATCAATCTCCGCCTTCACTACCTGCCATTTGCGCCAGGTATGCGGTACGGCCTCTGGCTTAACTAGCCCCGCTCAATCTCAATGTGATGGTGGGCTACTCGAGTCTGCCCCGGACGGAGAAAACACATCAGGAAACTCCGCCACTAGCGCCGAGCCTGACATTTCTGTGTTGGTGTCAGATTATCTGCAATCTGTACCGACCCTTTTCCGCCAACACAGAAAGATCAGGTCCCAGGTCTGTGACGCCATCTGCTTGCGCCACTAACAAAGCCTCCTGCTGTAAACCAAGGTTTCAACAGGTTTACATGGTAAATGTGCTTTCTCTCCGCCGCTCCGCTGGCAGATCTCATAATCCACCGTCCCAACCCGGCGTAACCTCAAACGGCCCTTGCCACTTCGCCAGAAGTTTGGACTCAGAACTGGGTAGCAATAGAAGCACCTTATCCCCGGCTGAAACGCGCAACCGGCCCCCTGTTATATTGGGTCTCCTGTCTGTGCTGAGCCTGTTGCAAGTTGTCATGTGCCCACTTTCCTACAGACTCAAGACGCTTTGCGCAGGTCCAACACATACCGGACAGTATTGGTCGAATTGTCCTGCTGCTCCTCCCACATCTCTCTGACCAGATCGAGCACACCCCGGGTCTCCGTCCATACAGCAGCTCGAATGGCGAAAACCCCGTGGAAGCCTGGGGTACCTCTCTGATAGCAAAGAGAAGGGGCGGAATCAGCTGGTCCCAGTAGCGCACGTCACTATTAATAAATCTGCGCAACATGTTTTTGAGAGTCTTATTAAATCGCTCCACAAGACCATCAGTCTGAGGGTGAAAAACCGAGGTCCTAATGGTCTTAATCCCCAAAAGTTGACATGTTCCGTGGACTAGCCGGGACATAAAGTTGGTGCCTTGGTCGGTCAATATTTCCTTGGGGATCTCCACCCGGGAGAAAACCTTCACGAGCTCGTTGGCAACAGATTTAGCAGACGCAGATCGGAGGGGAATAGACTCTGGATAACGCATAGCGTAATCCAGAATGACCAATAGGTGTGTGTATCCTGCCGCACTCCTTTCTAACGGACCCACTATATCCATTCCAATACACTCAAACGGAACCTCCACTAGGGGCAATGGCACCAGTGGCGCGCGTGGGACGGTTCTAGGGCTAGCTTTCTGACATTCCCCACATCGTTCACAAAAACGTCTGACATCACCGTCCAGCCCCAGCCAATAGAACCGTGTCACGAGCCTCGCTTTAGTCTTGTCCCTTCCCAAATGACCAGACAGGGGAATAGCGTGAGCAAGCTGCAACAAATCCTCTTTAAAGGGCTGAGGAATGAGCAACTGGTGACGCACTTCCCCAGTCTGGGGCAATTTTTCAACACGGTACAACAGGTCTCGATTAATTTCAAAGTGAGGGTGCGTGGCGGCGCCTGGGCTCGACCACCACGACCATTTACCACAGCTGCTTGGTCAAAGAGCCTGCCCAGCACGTCGTCACGCCCTTGCTCAAGTCGGAAGTCACGGGAACAAGCTAAAAATCAGCTCCCATGGCTTCCAACTCGGGATCAGGTCGGTCCCGAGCGGAGGCAGCCGAGCCAGACCCCTGCGCTGACTCCGCGGCCTCCCCCCCAGACTCTTCCCCAACCGCCCCCACCTGAAACCTCTCGGACTCCCTCCATTGCCAGCCCTCATTCTCAGCAGCCCGGCGTTCCCGTTTAATTTTGCGGGGTCTGAATCTATGGCAATAGCAGTCCGGGTCACGAAAGGGAAAGATCTCGCCAATTACTTCCTCTTTCTTTGCCAATAAGGAAGACGGGGCTGTCACAGGAGCCAACCAATCTTTAAACTGCTCGCAGTCCCGTCCCAGAACCACAGGCACCGGCAATCGAGGACACAAACCCAATTGCACTCGCGTCACCTGCTGGCCAATTTTCAAATTCACATACATTTTTGGATAGGTGCGCACATCACCATGGATACATTTAATATGCACCTGTCCCGTTATTTGTTTATGCCCCGGTGAGATTAAGTTCTCTTGTATCAGAGACTGACTACACCCTGAATCTAAGACAGCCTGGGTTTGTGTATCATCCACTGACACAGGAATCACAAAACCCGTCTGCTGGAGCGACTGATGTAATGGAACAGTCTTACCTGGTCGGATGACGTCACATCCCATAGTGGGGCAAACCCGGTCGATGTGGTTCACCTCCCAGCTTGTTCCACACATCAGTGAACTGGTTTCTTGCCAGGAAGCTTCAGCAGGAGGTGGAGACACAGGAGCCATCAAAGGGGCTCGACAGCAGGGTGGCCGCGCGAGACCCCAGTCCAACACTGGGATGGCCGGAGTTCCCCGTATAACTTAACCCGTCCCCTTGGGTGTGTAGCCACGTATTTTATTTTGATTTCTCTTTTAATTATTTTCAGGCCGGCTGTTATCCCCAGCCCGACTTGCCTCGTTTTCCTCCTTTTTATCACCTGACGTCTGCGGTCAGGGTCACGGTGTGTTCCCCAATACGGCCACCTGAGTGCACCTAAAGCACCGTTCTTAAGGGCCGAGCAATCTCCCAAGGCCCCCCTCTCAGCCACTCAGAGAGAGGGAAAGCACACACACCCTCTTCCCCACCTCTCCATGTCATCGCCATGACTGACAGGCGGATCATAGGAGACTGCTGCCCTCTACCTGCAGCAATACGCATGTGCCAGATAGTCAGTCCAGGTCTCCCCTGCTACAGCCCCATTTTATACTAATCGGGTGCCGGAGCGAACAGCTATCCCATTGGTCCCCAGCCGCACACTAGGACCAATGGGCACACACAACCAACAGCCAATGACAGGGGTCAGAGCACACCATGCGTGCAGGATAGCTCGCACAGCCACAGGGACAGAGCGAACCCGCAACTACAGGTAATACAGACGTGGGGGAGAGGAACACAATACAGCGGTATTAACAGCACACAGACAGTGGAAACAAGAGGGAATACAGTACACTCTCTCAGCCGGCAGCGCTCTCTCAGGCGGCAGCGGCGGCGGCGCTCTCTCAGCCAGCAGCACTCTCTCAGGCGGCAGCGGTGGTGCTCTCTCAGGCGGCAGTGGCGGCACTCTCTCAGGTGGCAGCGGCGGCGGCGCTCTCTCAGCCAGCAGCACTCTCTCAGGCGGCAGCGGTGGTGCTCTCTCAGGCGGCAGTGGCGGCACTCTCTCAGGTGGCAGCTCTCAGGCGGCAGCGGTGGCCTCTCAGGCGGCAGCGGTGGCTCTCAGGCGGCGCGGCGGCGGCGCTCTCTCAGGCGGCAGCGGTGGTGCTCTCTCAGGCGGCAGTGGCGGCACGCTCTCAGGGGGCAGCGGCGGCGCTCTCTCAGGCGGCAGCGGGGGGCCCTCTCAGGCGGCAGCGGCGGTGGCGCTCTCAGGCGGCAGCGGTGGCACTCTCTCAGGCGGCAGCGGCGGTGGCGCTCTCAGGCGGCAGCGGTGGTGCTCTCAGGCGGCAGTGGCGGCACTCTGGCGGCAGCGGCGCTCTCAGGCAGCGGCGGCGCTCTCTCAGGCGGCAGCGGTGGCGCTCTCTCAGGCGGCAGCGGCGGCACTCTCTCAGGCGGCAGCGGCGGCGCTCTCTCAGGCGGCAGCGGCGCTCTCTCAGGCGGCAGCGGCGGCGGCCCTCTCTCAGGTGGCAGCGGCGGTGGCGCTCTCTCAGGCAGCAACGGCGCTCTCTCAGGCGGCAGCGGCGGTGGCGCTCTCTCAGGCAGCAGCGGCGCTCTCAGGCGCAGCGGCGGCACTCGCCGGCGGTGGCGCTCTCTCAGGCGGCAGCGGCGGTGGCTCTCTCAGGCGGCAGCGGCGGTGGCGCTCTCTCAGGCGGCAGCGGCGGTGGCACTCTCTCAGGCGGCAGCGGCGGCACTCTCTCAGGCGGCAGCGGCGGCGGCGCTCTCTCAGGCAGCAGCGGCGCTCTCTCAGGCGGCAGCGGCGGCGGCACTCTCCAAATCAATTAGATGCCACCTCCATGCCAATAGGCTATTTGGAAGGGTTGCCAGAAAAAAAGCCTTTATTGAGAGCAACCAACAAACATAAGCGCCTGGAGTTTGCTAAACAGCATTGGCACTTCAATTGGAACCGGGTGCTATGGTCAGATGAGACGAAAATAGAGCTCTTTGGCCATGCACACCAGCGGTGGGTTTGGCGTCAAAAGCAGGATGCATGTGCAGAAAAGAACCTCATACCTACTGTAAAATATGGTGGTGGATCTTTGATGTTATGGGGCTGTTTTGCTTCCACTGGTCCTGGGGCCCTTGTTAAGGTCAACGGCATCATGAACTCTACCCAGTACCAGGACATTTTAGCCAAAACCTGGTTGCCTCTGCCAGGAGGCGGAAACTTGGCCACAAGTGGATCTTCCAGCAAGACAATGACCCCAAGCACACATAAAAATCCACAAATAAATGGTTAATTGACCACAAAATCAACATTTTGCAATGGCCATCTCAGTCTCCGGAGTTGAACCCCATTGAAAACCTGTGGTTTCAATTGAAGAGGGCAGTGCATAAGCACAGACCGAAGGATATCAAGGATCTGGAAAGATTCTGTATGGAGGAATGGTCTAAGATCCCTCCCAATGTGTTCTCCAATCTCATTAAACATTATAGAAAAAGACTCAGTGCCCTTATCCTTGCAAGGGGAGGGTGCACAAAGTACTGAAAACAAGGGTGCCAATAATAGTGACACTTCATTTTTTTTGGAAATAAATTTATAATTTGAGAAATGTGTAATTTTGGTTGATTCCATTGAATCATTAATAAAGTCAAATATATTCCACATGTTGGAAAATTACAATATAGCTCAGTACTGGTATTATTTATTTTATACAGTCTTTTTTACTCATCTTTATCAAGGGTGCCAATAATTTTGGAGATGACTGTATATATATATATATATATATATATATATATATATATAGGCTACTAACAACAACACACTGACGCTGTTTTTATTTATTTACGCAGTTATTATAAAATCTGGTATATGTACGTATCAATATTAAACTGTTTATTGATATGATTGTGTTACAGAGGAGTGTTTTCAGCGTTCGTAGCTGTTTTGGTCTTGAAAGGGAGTGTTTTGAACTTTTGTTTTGAACGCTCATTAGAGTGTTTTATACTGTGGAGTGTTTTGGGCGTCCTACGCGGGCCCCACCCCTTCGTCCCCTCCCCCCGTCCCCATCTGGGCTGGGAACAAAGAGTGAAAGACAAAAGGTGTCAGTCGTTAAGAATGATGTTTCATTGGGTTTTGTTTTAGTTTTACACTCAGTGGCAGTAAAAAGGGTTGATCATTTGATGCAGGTATAGGAAAACATTTGTCCTTAATTTATTCTTTTTTCAGCTGAAATTCAGTCATTAGAATGCATCAAGTTTTTTTGGTCTTTTGTAAGTGGAGAGCGTGTTTTTTATTATGGGTTGGCGTTTTGACCCTTATGGGTTTTCTCTTTGGACACTACTTTCTGTCGGGTTTTGAATTTAACGGTGGCGATAACCTTCAGCAACGGTAAGTGGGTGAATAATTGTGTACTCTTCTTATATATACACAACAATACGCATGGTTACTGTGGGTGCGCCACTCAATAAAGGTAAACTGCATAGCCATTGTATTGGATACATGCAGTGGTCCTGCTAGTTTGGATAAAAGATGAAAACTTCTACAAAGCAGTATTGATGCCGTTTTTAAACTTCAATCTACAGTGCAATGGCCCTAGCAGAGGACAGTCAAACCATAAAATAGCAGTAGAAAAGTAAACTCTAGCTATATTTTTCACATTACATATTTAAACCAGCTCTAGAAACGTTAAGAAGCTTCAACACGGCATTTTGTATTAGTTTATTACCATACCAAAGTACATGTTGTATAATTAACGCTTAATTGCTAGCTGTGTCTATATTGCTCCAAGGCTCTAACTTTTAAGTTGTTTTCAAGTAAATGATTATTTATTCAAGTAAGTTTAGCGGCACTCCTTTGATCCAACAAACACGTGTAAAGACTGGTTTTCAATAGAATAAAACCATTAGTCCGTTTTCCTGGTTGTGATTATCAGTTTCTAATGTTAAATTTAAAAAGGATTATCTGCTTTATTGCATCGTTAAAATCAAATGTGCGTCTGCTACAACAAAGATTGTACGTGATGTCATTTAATTTGAAAAACATGTAAACGAATGTCGGTTGAATGAAAAACTACTTTGAATGTTTCAGTGTAACACTGCCAACATCGACTTGTTTCGCAAGACCGTACTTGCGGGACATTCTTTAGGTTGCAAAAATGAGGCAGACACAGCATAGGTGATTTATCCTTATCTTTCTGCTTCACAGAATCAATCGCTTTAAATTACGTGTCTGAAGTAGCAGGTAATTGCCATTATAATTTGTAGCCCGTAGCCAGTCTAAGCTGTAATTGCTTACCTCAGCTAAGCTTTGGTACCAGAATCTCAAGGAAGGTTTATAGCATTTGAACTTTAGTGTGGGGCTGGATAGTGGTTTATAGCTAGGGGTCTACTTAAATCGCGGTAAATTTACGTATTTTTCACGGGTATGTTGCGGAATAAAATTAGGATTTCGCGGAAATTTCGCGGACATGTTTAAACATTAAATAAACCTAAGTAGACAGTGTTTCAGAACACTATAAAGCCTAAAAATAGTGGTACTTGCTTCCTTACTAAAACAGAGTGCTGGCATTTGTTAAAGGCGAGTATGCAGCATCCCCCTGCAGTTGACTTGCCCATACATTGAGACTGCACGTCTGTATCCACTGAATTGGTTGGAAGTTAAAAAGCTTTGCCAAGTTATACAGATGTGGAAATCGATTAGAAACAGCCCAAAAACTCGGTTACACAAGGGCATCTGGCATACTTTAATGAAGTCAATGTATGCAGCACGTTCGTTGTCATGTTATTTGTCCCATCCAATAATTTATTTTATTAGTACCGAGTCAAAACAAAGAAAACGTGGCTATTCGGGTCTAAAATTCCAACTGTAAGCAGCAGGTTGAAGCGAGGTGGCTGTGCTGGATCGTTTTAGTACTGATTTAACTTGCAGACAGGAATACTTTTTGTATGGGCTGACTTTCCAGTTTGGTTTCTGAAAGATGTTTATTTTACGTTCTGTTCAGCAGCCTCTGTGGTAGCCTTTTGTTTAATGTGTGATTCTGAAGCTAAATAGCGATCGATCGTATTTTCTCTAAATACACATTAAGATATGGAAAACAATTACCTCAGTCTGCATGTAGTTTATTTGGGAAATATCTTGAAACGATCATCAGCCGAAATATAGTTTGCTTTCTTTGTCGTCTATTTCTACTATTTTACCTCCAATGCTGAAAACTAGATTTTAGCAACCTAAATCAAAACAACAATGCAGCACCAACTTTGTCCCGCCCCCTCCTGCACAGTACAGGTCACATAAAAGCAGTAAAGACGCATTGATAGGCTGATTAAAACTCTGTCATTTGAATAGTAAACAAGAACGTTAACAGCTCTGGAGAAATTCTTTTGTAAATGTTACTTGTGGACATTTTTGTTTGTTTTTTGCTTAAGTGCAATGCACACAGGACGGCGAAGGAATAAGAATGGGCTATCTACACGTAGTTTGCGTCACTTGCGTTGTGCAGTAGTTCATTTAAACGCGGTTTCTTTTTTTTCTTTCCTCTACGTACTTGTTTGTATGCATTGGCCTCTTAGAGGTGAATTTCGCGGTGACCCCTCAATTTCACGATTTCCGCGAAATCGCCAATTAGGTAGGTCCCTATTTATAGCATTTCAACTTTAGTGTGGGGCTGGATAGTGTTCCCTTCATAAAAGGCTACAAAAAAAACACTGGTTTGACAAACACGTTTTTAATTTTACCAGAAGCCTGCTATTTTACTGACTTCAACAGTTTCTTACTGCAGCTCACCTGAAGTGTTGGTCTAGGACACACCTGTTTTATCTCAAGTTAGAACAACATGTTTCCCTTTACTGTTGTATGTTTTCACTGTTATAAAACACAGCCCCCAAGAATCCATCTGGTGAAAAATACGTGGATGTTCCGTGAAACGGTCGACAGCTACCCTGGTTTTACGGTAGCAGTTTTGGAAGTCAAATTTGTATTTCATATTACTGTTTAATGCATTCGTTTTAAGATGTATTATAGTTGTACTTGTTATAAATGAGTTTTTAAAAGGTTAAAGGGGGCTGGAGGGCTCAAAACTGGAATAGAGTAACGAAGCTGAAATGGGACATCAGAGATGTAGTCACAGAAAGCAATTAAAATAATGATACATGAGTTATACAAAACCTCTTAAGATTATATCATATAATGTAAATGGTCTAAATAGTCCTATTGAAAGAAAAACAAATTTCAAAAACTTAGGAAAGTGGAACATATTTCTACAAGAGGCACATTTGACAAAACCCAAGCATGAGAAACTGGCAAAGGTTGCCTCAGCTCAAGTATTCTACTCCTCATACAAATCAGCAAGGAGAGGGGTGGTGATTTTAGTTAAATCACATGTCCCATTTCAGTTTGAAAAGAGTAAAGCAGATAAGGAAGGAAGATATGTGATGGTAATGGGGGAGAAATCAGCAGATGTAGAGAACTCTATTGAATGTATATAACCCACCAGAAGGAGGACAAGAATGTATGAGTAAAATTATGAATTTGCTTGCTGTTGAAATTAAGGGTTTAACAATTTTAGCTGGGGATTTAAACTTAATAATGAATGTGAAACTAGACACCCAAAGTTGCATACAACATAAATCAGAGAAAAATGCAGCTATACTGAGAAGAGCAACATCAGAGCTAGGCTTCATGGATGTATGGAGAGCTATGAATCCCAAGGTTAAAGATTTTAAATTGTACTCTGCACCGCATGGGGAAATGCACTAGATTATATTTTTATGCACAAAATAGGACAAATCACTTTTAGACCATGCTCCAGTATCAGTAACATTGGATATAGATTAGAAAAAGGAAAGACATTATGGAGATTAACAACTCTTTACTTCAGGATAAGGAGTTTCGCGGTAAATTGAAACAATAATTAAATGAATATTTAAATATTAATAACACTCAAGATGTAAATCATATAACTCTATGGGAAGGAGCTAAAGCAGTTATTAGGGGGAAAATAATTTCATATGCGGTATTTAAAAAAAGGGAAATAGAGGATAGAGATAGAAAAGCACATAAAGAAACTGGAGAATTGATTTGGGAAGGCTGGACAGACATCGTGTAGACTAGAAAGAGCGAAGGCAGCATTAGAACAGTGGGTAACAGAAAAGGTTGAGAGAACTCTCACATTCACTAAACAGAAATGTTATGAAAGTGGTCCAAGAGCAGCAAAGAGTCTAGAGTTTAGGCTCAAATAACAAAACCAGAAATCTTGCATTACAAAAATCAACATTTACACAGCAAAAATGAAGAAAAGCTTCAGTTTTAGACACCCTGTAGTTATCTCCAAAAATGTAATTTACCCAAAGTAACAGAGGAGCAAATAAGCAACTTATCTCACCAGTTACTGAAGATGAAATTAGAATGACGATTAAAACACTCAAAACGGCGAAATGCCCAGGTAGCGATGGATATACTAACAAATTCTATAAGGCACTACAAGAACAACTAACCCCTATTTTAAGTAAAGTATTTAATTGGGCCTTAGACAATGGGGAATGGGCTCCTACCTGGAACAGTTCAGATATAGCAGTGATACATAAATCAAGGACCCCACTGACTGCGCATCATATAGGCCTATTGCCTTGTTAAAGAGACCCGAAAATACTTACATCAATTACAGCCGGTAGACTAGCAAACATTGTTCCAACAATTACTAACCCAGTCCAATTAGGATTTGTACCAAATAGATAATGTCAGACAGACTCTTAATATTATGCATTATGCAATAACAACAAATATTAATGTTGACTCTTGATGCGGAAAAAGTGTTTGCCAGGATGTTATGGCCTTTTATGTTTGAGACATGTAGACAGTTTCGTTTCCATAGTGATTTTATACAACGGCTACAG
The DNA here is from genome assembly GCA_030684275.1 of Acipenser oxyrinchus oxyrinchus. Classification (NCBI taxonomy): domain Eukaryota; kingdom Metazoa; phylum Chordata; class Actinopteri; order Acipenseriformes; family Acipenseridae; genus Acipenser; species Acipenser oxyrinchus. Next base: position 11,105,158 of record CM060260.1, read on the forward strand.
GCAATGTATAAACCACCAAACGCAGGAGTAAGAGCTCATGGAACACTGTCAGAGTTTCAGATTATCCAGAGGAACAAGGCAAGAAGATCCCTTTATCTCCCTTGATTTTTGCCCTCAGTATAGAACCATTAGCAGAAAGTATAAGACAACAGAAAGATGTAGAGGGAGTTTATATAACAGGAGAAACACACAAGTTGGCTTTGTATGCAGACGATGTATTTATATATACCTTAAAACCGGTAAAATCCATCCCTATTTTGATGGAAACTATCACAGCATATAGTAATCTTTCAGGATATAAATTAAACAAAGAAAAATCAGAAGCTATAGTTATAGCAGAATCTTTACCTCAAGAGATTAAAAATAAATTCCAGTTAAGATGGGATCAGAATAGAATTCAATATTTAGGGATTACAATCCCCAAATGTCTAGAAAACTTGTACAAAAGTAATTATGATGTACTAGAAAACCAGCTGAGGCAGGATTTAAATAAATGGCATTTGATTGAGACAATGAGAATGAACATGCTTCTTAAATTTGTTTTTGTTTCAGGCATTGCCTAATCCTATTGCATTAGATAAATTCAAACTATGGGATAAACTTCTCTAAATATGTGTGGGATGGGGAAAAAAACCAAGAGTAAAATTTAAAACATTTAAACTCCCAAAAGAAAAAGGAGGATTACCTCTCCCAAATGTACAAACTTTATTAGTATGCAGCACAGCTTAGACCGATAATGACTTAAATGATAGATCTGAAAAATGGAGAGGAGTAGAAATCAATGTAGGAAATGAATACTTGCTTAAAACAATTACCTTTATTATTAACAGAAACAAATACATAAATTAATAACTGTTGGGTTATTAATACACTTAATATATGGAAAAGGGTTTGCAATATGCACAATTTAAAGGAAGACTTACTGTTAAGAACAATAGCATGGTCGTTAAGAGGCTTAAAGTCTATATCTCGCATAGAAAATCATTTTTTGGCCTTGGGGTCGTACTTGGTTTACTTTCACGTTGAGCAAGAAATTAAATCTCAATCAGTGTTAGACCCCATGATCAATGTTAGACCCCTGAGAGACCTAAAACTACCAATAATTCCGGAAAATACCGACAACGCACCGGAGATGCCCGAAGTTGGTGTGACATCGCTAGGGAAACACACACCAGGAACAGATGAGAGATCTACATGGCTTCAGACTATGAAAGCGATCATTAAGAGTTTCTCTGATGTTTTGAGTAGTCTGTATTACAATAAGGACAGCGGGAGTGTGGTGTGTAATGAAATAAATTGTGGGGAGGAAGAATAAGTGGTTTGAGGCCCGATTCCAAACAGTTTTGAACCTCCAGCAGAGTAAGTAACCACGCTGGCATGAGCAATGCGGCGACCACGCTGTCTGCAGGTCGGCAATTCTGAATGTTGTTCTTGTATACAGTTAACTTGCAAGTAGTGTTTACCATTTCCCATCCACTTCAATAATAAAGCATTGTTTATATTACAGGGCCGAGATGACTTGGTCATGTATAGTTCTTCAACTTCATTCATGAAATTAAATAGGCCTAACCTCCTTGTGAACTGCACGTAATTATTATTTCTTGGCAGACGCCCTTACCCAGTGATGTGCATATGAACATTACCTTAAAGATAACATTGAAAATCGAAAGCTTACCTAAAAAAGCTGGATGAGTGGATTCATTCTTTTGATTTCTGCATCAGAAATCTTGAGCATGCAATGTGTTTGTACTGGTTTATAGTACTGTGACGTTATTGTTTTTATTAAGTTGTCTAATTATGATGATAATATCTGACGTCTGAAAAAACAAATGCAACACTTGCAGAGAACTGATTATGTGCAGTGGATAGCCTGGTAGTATTGAGCACCAGTGCACAGGGTAAGAAAGAAGAAAAAAACAACTATGGTTATCATTTTTATATCTGTATGAAGTGTCTTATAGATGCAGCTATTTAAAAATGTATTTGATAAAAGTAAACGGTACGAAATTGTTAAATTTAAGTCTGGTAAAAAAAATATTGCTGTTTCTAAATGGTTCCGCTGTTGTCAGGGGAAAATGAATCAATGGTCACATGATGATTGTCTTTGTGAACAGCTGTCTTTGTAAAGGTCTGCGTGTGTTTGTGAACTTGTGTACCAGTGTCTTACAAAAGAGAAAACATAAAATGTGTACCTGCCAGAAACCAACAAACAAAAGTTTAGTCTCCGTGTTGTACGAAGTGATCATTGTATTGTGCACTGACAAACTCGTTGATTTTACTGTCACTGAATACGGTACTTTTTTTTTCATGAAATGCATTCCCTTGTGCCCATCTGATGTGAAATGTATTTTTGACACTGTTTAACCATCGCGAAATAGGCCTGTATGTATGATCATTTTGTTTATGCCATAGACATATGCATGCATGTTTATGGTTCGTGTTTTCCCCTAGTGACGTCACAGATGTCAAGATTCAAAACCAGGGCTTTTTGGCGGAGGCACTCAAAACAAGCTTTAGATTGAAAATTTCTTAGTTACAGCACTAAAGTAGAAATGATATATATTTTTAGAACACTATTGTAGTGTAGTTTAATAAAATAATCAGATTGTAATGTGAAATAGGTGACATATGGACTTTAAGTCTATACTGTCAATTCATTAACGAAACTGGAGTTGTATTATTTGAACACTTGGTTCAGGAGTTTGGCATACCTCACTCATTTTTACAGGTATTTACAAATTAGAAGTTATTTACAAAACGGCTTACATCAGAAAAAAAAAACAATGAAAGAAGTCGACTCACTAGTGAAATATATAATAGTCCAAAAATAACAGCACTGTAAAACATTTCATATTGGATATATACAGAATACTTGAAAATGGAAGTAAAAAAAAAAAAAAACAGTTAGGGCGAAATCTAACTGGAAGGAGGTGGGTATCCCTATCACAGCTGAAGACCTTGGAAGACATGTGCTTAAACCTACATAAAACTACTAATTCATTATCATGGAGAGAATATGCATGGAAAGTTCAAATTTGGTTCTTTAAGACCCCCTTGTTACAAACTAAATATAACAGATCTTTCAGCCCAAGCTGTTGGAGAAGTTGCGAAGAATCTCTGGCGCATCATACACATCTTCTGGTTATGTAAACTTATACAAACTTTTTGGGAAAAGATTCTTGAAGAAATATCCCAAATTTTTATGGTAATTAAAGCTAGACCCAAGATTTCTGTTACTGGAACAAACACCATTGGCACTAAGAACAGAAACATCATATCTAAAGGTTTGTAAGAATTGCAGCCATAAAACAAATTACTAGAAGTTGGTTAAGGCCCAACACACCAAGGGTTCAATGATGGAAGGACTTGATGAATGAAATATCTCATGGAGAAAATTACTTCTAGAATTAGAAATCAACAACATATTTGAAAATAGATGGTTAAAATGGAAGATACAGTATGTAGAAACAATGTCCCAGTAAATTATAATGTGAGCGAGATGCAGTAGATGTTTATAATTTTGTATTGTTGTTTTATATTTAATTGTTTATTATTTTTTTGTGTTTTTGATTATACTTAAACAAGAAAAGGAAAAAGAAACTGTAGTCTTGTAACAGATTGTCATGGTTTAATGCCTGAACATGAACACAACATATATATATATATATATATATTGTGTAAGTACTTCAAAACAAAAGTTTGTCAGAAGTGTGATGGCAAATTGACAAAGGTATGTGCATGTGTCATGAGGTAGCAAGACTATCCAGAAGCTTAGAGCACTTAAGTTCCAGCTAAAACTCGTCCTCCGTTCAAGATGCATCTTTGTGTCTTCAGAGGGGGTTTGTTTAGCCTCCCAGAGTTACGAGCAAATCGTTGAATTACATTGGGAGGTTAATGGCAGTGTTTTCAAGAAATTCACAGAGACGTGAAATACAGTAACTGATGCCTTTCAAGCTGCTTTTGGAAGATTTAAGCTTACTTTCAAAAAAGCACACAGAATTGAACAGGTCGCAGCAAGTTTGGTTCTTTTCCCTGCTGGCAAAGATTTGGTTTATTTATGTGTCCGATGGTGTCCAACACCTATGCAATGCAACACCCCCTCCTCAAAAAACCTACCCTCGACCCCACCTCCCTCCAGAGCTACCGTCCAGTCTCCCTTCTACCCTTCCTCTCCAAAACCCTCGAGCGGACTGTACACCGCCAGCTCTCTGCTTTCCTGTCCAGCCACTCTCTGCTCGACCCTCTCCAATCTGGCTTCCGCTCTGCTCACTCCACTGAAACCGCCCTCCTGTCTGTCACCAACACACTAAAGTCTGCCCGAGCTGCGCCTTTCTCCTCTGTCCTAATTCTCCTCGACCTCTCTGCTGCCTTTGACACTGTTGATCACTCTATTCTACTATCCTCTCTCGCTGACCTGGGAATCTCTGGCACTGCTCTGGCCTGGTTCTCCTCCTACCTCTCCAACCGCACTTACCAGGTAACCTGGCGTGGAGCAACCTCCACACCTCACCCTCTCTCAACAGGAGTCCCCCAAAGGTCAGTCTTGGGTCCTCTCCTGTTCTCTCTCTACACCCGCTCCCTGGGCCCCCTCATCGCATCCTATGGTTTCTCATTACATTTCTATGCTGATGATGCTCAGATTTTCCTCTCCTTCCCCACCTCTGACTCCACCATCCCCTCCCGTATCTCTAGCTGTCTGTCTGCTATCTCCTCCTGGATGCACTCGCATCACCTCAAACTTAACCTCTCTAAATCTGACCTCCTTTTCTTACCCTCCTCCTCCTCCCCCTCCTCTGATCTCTCTATCTCTGTTCCGCTGGAATCTACCACACTCTGTCCCTCTTCCTCCGCAAAGAACCTCTGAGTCACCCTGGTCCCCTGCCTCTCTTATTCCCAGCACATCTCCACTCTGGCACGCACTTGCCGATTTCTTCCTGAGCAACATCCGAAGAATCCAACCCTTCCTCACCAACTACGCCACCCAGCTCCTGGTCCAGGCCCTGGTACTCTCCCGCCTAGACTACTGCAACTCCCTCCTGGCTGGCCTCCCTGCGTCCGCCATCCGTCCGCTCCAACTCATCCAGAACTCCGCTGCCCGCCTGGTGTTCTTTCTGCCTAGCTTCTCCCACGCAACTCCACTACTCCGCTCACTCCACTGGCTCCCGATCACCGCTCGCATCCAGTTCAAGACTCTTGTACTAGCCTCCAGATGCCTTGACCAGACTGCACCCAGCTACCTCCAGACCTTCATCTCTCCCTACACCCCCACTCAACTTCTCCGCTCCGCCTGCACTAGAAGACTGGCTCTACCTCCTACGCTCCCCTGCCATCAGAGCCCGCTCCTTTTCCACCCTTGCCCCGCAGTGGTGGAATGACCTTACAGATGTCAGGACTGCCCAGTCCCTGACCACATTCCGGCGCCTCCTCAAGACTCACCTCTTCAGAAAGCACCTGTAGAACTCCTCTGTTCTTCCCCTGGGACACTTATCACCCTTCCTTAAATGCGCTTTACTTGCTCTTATCTGCCCCCTATTTTACTGCATTTAATCCTGTACTTCAGAGTACTGTAATCTGCCAAGTGTTTAATCTGTAGTATTTTGTATTTAATCATATCCCGATGTAACTATCGCTGACACTTATCTGCTGTATTATTGAATTGTATTTTGTCACACTTGTACTTGCTTGAACCAAAGTCATTGTATTTATCTTGCTCTTAATTGTATTATTACTTGTACTATGATACTTAATGTATTTACTTACGATTGTAAGTCGCCCTGGATAAGGGCGTCTGCTAAGAAATAAATAATAATAATAATAACACATTTAAGGAATTCCTTAAACTGTTCAGCTTTGCTGCTGCAGTGTTTGTAGCATTTTGTTTCCAGTGGAAGCAGGAGTGACTCTGCATTGTCAGTCCGTGGTGCACAAACTTGCTTCATGACCTCCAGGGTTGGGGTCAAATCCTGTTTTTCAATTCCCATTCCCTTTTGAATCCATTTCAAAAAATCATTGATCAAAATTGCAATTGGCAGTAATCTATTAAAATAGCTTCTCATAGTAACAACAAAATACTTAAATTGAAGTCTCTGTTAGTCAGTTACATTGTTCAACTGCTTTCATTTGAAGCCAGTCACAACAATGATGTATTGACCATGAATCAATCAGCACCCAATACAGCATTATGAACAATGTGTTGTATAAACGTGAAGAGACACCTGCATCTATGCCTTTCACGATTTCGGTCTGCCGGTTAAACAAAGGTGAAAAATGAATATGTTGTCTTGATGCACAGTATGCAAAACATTTAGCACATTAACTGCTTCCCTTTGGGGTTGAGGTGAGGAATTTGAAACTTTTTGACTTGCCACCTACATCTGTGTGAGCTTCCCTGCTAACAATTGGTTGTGATGTGCTGGTTGTTAATAATCAAGTAACAGAAAATAGGAGGCACTTTTTTACACCGAGAATCATGGGAATCTGGAACCAACTCCCCAGTAATGTTGTTGAAGCTGACACCCTGGGATCCTTCAAGAAGCTGCTTGATGAGATTCTGGGATCAATGAGATATTAACAACCAAATGAGCAAGATGGGCTGAATGGCCTCCTCCTCGTTTGTAAACTAGATAAAATATTGCTATGAATATGTGAGCTCAAACAAAGCATCAAGGATGTAATTAAATGGGAACAAACCAATAATTGGACTCTAAATAACAGAAATGCACCCTATTAGATTGGGTTATGTTACAGTGAGGAGTAGCGTTTGAAATAAGGCACAGGTTCACTGTGAGCTTGGCTGCTTGATTGTTTTACCTTATTTTTACCTTACTTTGACGACTTCTCTTACTGACTTATTTTCTACATTTCACCGAAGTGTTGGGATCTACAAATTAAAAGTGAAATGGTGCTTTTGGCTGATTTTACTATTGCTGCGCCAATACCCTGAAAACACGTAACCTATCCTTGCTGTATAGAGAGTCACTGGCAGTTCTCGCTGATAACTTGGCGAGAGGAACTACCGTTCCTCTCAATCCTGTTTTTGATGAAGCTATGCAAGAGGATTTGTTTTGGGCATGGGAACTACTTCAAAAACAGTTGTAGCCACAAACAAAGATCTATGTGAATGTCCCTGTATGTGTGCGTCATCCTTTAGTGAGGGTCTGTTGGTATTCTTATTGATTCCAGATTAATGGTGGACACCAGCGTCACATTTCAGGATGAGGGAAAGACTTCCATGAACAAGCAAAGCAAGGTAAAAAGAAAAAAAAACCTTTATGTATATTCCTATGTGAAACACCTTGAAATGTTTTTGAGAAGACAAAAATGTAAAGACCTATCTGTAACTGTTAACACTTGTGCACCTGATAGAAGAATCTAACAGCAGTCTGTTTAATACTCAAGTTGCATCACAATTGGATAAGTGCTTCTAAAGTACATGAAGCCACATCCACTGAGCACTAGGGCTTAAACTGTGCAATATGGAATTTAGTGCGAAGGTATGCATCTGTTCAAAGATATCGGTTAAAGAAAACAGTGTCACACTGATCAAACAATGTTAACTTTTACCTGGATTATTTCTTTCTTTCTTTCTTTCTTTCTTTCTTTCTTTCTTAGCAGACACCCTTATCCAGGGTGACTTGCAGTCGTAAACAAAAATACATTTCAAGAATCACAGTACAAGTATTAATACAATTAAGAGCAAGATAAAATACAGTAACTTTGGATAATGCTTCGAGTTAGCCAGCTTGGTACACAGACTTGTTTTAAACACCCATTCTACGTTCTGTACAAAAGGCCACTGGCAGGTTTGGCTTGGATAATGAACAGTATATTTAGTTTAATTTATTTAACCAAAGAAAAATCTCATCTCACATTCAAACAACTAAAAGCCATACAGTATCCTGTTTAACTATCAATATCATGAAAAACTGATGGAGAAATTGATGGAGAAATTCCTTCACATTTATTAATTTAACTATATGATTATTTAGATCTTTTATTTAACATCACATAATCAAATAAACTACAAAATGATAACGAAAAAGTTTACTGGAAGCCATAATAATAGTACAGTATTTCATGTTAGATGTCAATGTCACATTTTTCAATTTGCCAGTTTAAGTAAATGGGGAAAACTACGAAGCGGTATGTAATTCAATATGTCAACATAACATTCAGCAGGGTTCATTCAACTTTATAAATTAGTTCTATAGGTGATGCAAAACCTTTGTCCATAGCTGTATATGCTCTTTATGTGTGGTTTAAAAAGTGTATCATTTTAGAACCCTATTTAAATCAAATAAACACATATAGTATTGTTTGCAGCTTTTCACTTTGTATAACCCATATTGTTTCTTCAGGCAATGAAATGTACTGTGTCACTGCGGCAGAGAATACAAGCACAGCCACAGCTCCACAGTCTCTTCCAGTTTGATGTCCCCGTGCTCGCGAGGAGCCAGCATTTCAGCACCTCCGAGTGGCAGCGCCTGCAGCACTACCTTCCACCCTACGGCTGGAAAGGACTGCCCATCAATGGTATTTCAGCTGGAGTCTCTTTCCCATCAGGAGTCTGTTCTTTGTAGCCTGAGTGCCGTGTAAAGGGAGCCTGAGCAAGGGTGGGTCTCAGAGCAGTCCGAGGGAGTTGCAGTGTTTTTAGTGATGAGAGATCTTTATGTTCGAAGCACTGTTTGTTGATGCATTTGGGAGAAATGTTATTTTAAATTTTAAAAAAATTAGAACACATCATAGCATCTGCACTGTGCCTTGAGAAAGACGAGTATGGTCTTCTGGACGTAAATTAAGTTTTATCCATAACTTCAGACACTCAATCCTAAACTCTGAGGTAAAGCAAGTAGTCAAGGACAGGTGAGAACCAAGAGGTATAAAACAGAGCTTCGATCAACTTTTTGAGTAAAATCCCAGTGAATCAGAGGGCACAGTACAGCCCAGCTATCCTGATTCCTGAACTTTCTCTCGAGCATATTGGATGCATGAATAACCTTAATGATGTGAAACAAGTGCTTGATTGATGAGAACAAATTCTCTATTCATGAAAAAATGTTAGACTAAAAAAATTTAAGATGCGTTTTTTAAACCAATTTGTCTTCTAAAATAAAAAATGGCCTGTGTCTTAAATTCGAGTATAGTGATGTTTGTATTAAAATCGCTAACAAAAGATATGACTGCCCAAGTACACAAACAAACAGGAACGTGACTGACTGCTGAGAAAAGACGAACAAAAACGTACTGACATACAGCCATTTTCAAAGAAGCGGGACCAATATGCCTAATAGATGAGTTTGTAGCATTTCATTGCAAAAAAAAAAGTATTCCTCTTTTAAATGCGTGATTGTCAGTATCTTTTTAAAATGCATCTTTTAGTTGTGCATCTTCAATAAGAATGAATACGGTAACCCTCTTATGCAGCTGTATTTTCAGGTTATTACAAGCTAAGACTGGTACATCAACATCCATGTTACCAAGGGCCATGTTTGATTCCTAGACGAATCTGTGTGAGTGGATCATAAATTAAAACAGGTGATAAAAATCTCAGTTTAATCCAAGTGCAAGATCAGTCTTGTTTTTCTAAAGCGTGCTGAGATTTGAAGTTTAATGTTTGATGTGGAGAAACAGAGGGACACAACAAGTAAATCAATGAGAGAAACATCTCTGTAGTCCTGATTTCTGCACCCCTGCACTAAGATTTTAAAATTAATTTTCCTGCACTCCAGTGGCTCAGGGATTCGAAACAGAACTGGAACGATATACAAAAAAAAAATAGAATTCATGGAACAGAAACAAAAAAATGTATGTATTACGTTCTGGAACGAAAACGATATTTAAGATTTTGTTTATCGGTTAACAATGTTTTTTTGTTTTTTGTTTCGTTCCCTTTCAGTCTGCTCTCTGTCTTTTTCCATTGTTTTCAGGCATACCTCAGTGGTCAACAACAAAGCATTACATCACAGCTAGCGAATATATAGCTATATTTGGCTTCAGAACAGTCTTGTATTTGCTCCAAATAAACAGGTATTGTTATGTACACAGTAAACAAGCTGTAAAAGTGTGTGTGGCAAGTGAATCGCTTTGCTAATAATCAGAGGTTTGCTAGTTATATTCCTGGATATTGAGTTAAAACATTTTACTGTTGACTTCAGAAAACAGCAATGTTTATTGTATAAGTAATTTATTTCTTTGTATTCTCAATCATTTATCGATTCATGATTTAATTATTCAGTGTTTCATTTTCATTGTTATATCCAAAAGAAGTATGTAGAAAAGTTGCACGCGTGTACAATTGTTGTATGTCTTACTGTGAAATATGCATAATGAGGATAACAATGTTCCCCTTAGTGTAGTGGTCCCCACCCTTTTTCAATGTAGGGACCAACTTGGAGTTTGGATTTTTCCCACGGAACACTTGCCACACTTTTTGACATCAGCATTTTTTTAATCATTTGTGTATATAGAAAGTAAAATATTTACATTATGTACCTAACTTAATGAGATTTCTGGGCTTGAGTCTTCGTTACCAGGTCTGCAAGGAATGTTGTCATTTTGAGCATTGAAAGTTGCTGATGGCAAAATTCATGTTTTTGTTTTAAAATTGTTTGTTTATTTTTTCACATTTTGTAGATAAATGGTGTCTCAATTTTGCAGGTTTAGTTTTTTGTTTGACAAAACCTCCTGACAAATAATGCACTGGGGCTTGGGTCAGCCTCGGATCCAGTACATGTAAATACCAGTGCTGGTCCCCGCAACCGTTACCTCATGTAGCAAATGAATCTATCCATTTCTAACACAAATGAATCTATCCATTTCTAACACAAATGAATCTATCCATTTCTAACACAAATGAATCTATCCATTTCTAACACAAATGAATCTATCCATTTCTACTGCAAGTTATTGCACTCACCGATCGGCAACTTCGCTAGATTTACAAAAAAACACCGGAAGACTAGGTGGGTGGGAAGCAATTTGAAAAATGTAAAAATGATTGGAGAGTGTACAGGATGTTACTTAACAATTCTGGTGGGCTGTGATGTGTAAATTAAACGGGATTGGTGGCACACAGTCGATAGGATTTATAGCATTTTGGTTAAATACGACAGCGGCAAGAATATGTACACATTATTTCTAGAAGTAGTGTTAATAAAATAATACGTCTTGATGTTTAACCTGAATAAACCAATATGATAACATGGAGCTGAAATCGATCATTCACACTACGGTACAGTTAAGTCAAGCTACAAATATAGCCTCTTTTTGTTTCACATTAACTTCTGTTACTATATGCAACTAACCTCTCCAAAAACGTATTGAAATAATGGTATATTCCTATACTCCTGGCAACACCGTAGCACATATATTGTTGAAAATGAAAAATACTAAAACTGTTCATTTGTTTAAAAAAAAAAATATTCAAACCAAGTTAGAAATATTTGATGCAGTGCGCTACTTTTATGACGAGCAAAAAGGCTGGGACAGCCAGATTTTTTTTTTTTTTTCTTGAAGTTAAATGAACACAAGCACTAGAATGAGCACAGATTAGAAAGCAGTGCATTTACATGAATGCACTGCTTACAATTTAGATGCTAAAAGAAAAGTATGTAATTGAGAAGACAAATATGCCAAGTTATGTAGTTCGTATTTGTTTCACATTAGAAAGCTGTTTCAGTTGATGGCGGCTTTAAAGACCACCTGGAAGTTGGTTACTTATTTCTGGAAATAATGCAAATTGAATAAGTAGCTACATACAGAGAAAAAAAAACATAGTGTAACCAAACAAAGAGGGAATGGGTAGTAAAAAAAAAAAAAACGACACTTCCCTAGTTTTGTTACAGATGCAGTACTACTTTAGAGAGCCAGTGTACTAGTAGAAACATTTGAGTGTTTGAATTGAGTGATAAGTCTCTGCGGCCCTTCTCTTCCAGTGGTGTCCTCAGCGCTGATGCTCCTCAATGACACGGCTAACAGTGGGCTGTTTGGGGAGCGCTTGGGGGGCGGCTGTATCCGCTGTGCCGTGGTGGGCAACGGGGGCATCCTGAACGGCTCGCGCCAGGGCAGAGCCATCGACGAGCACGACTTCGTTTTCAGGTGTCTTTTTGAAAAAAAAAATCTCTTTCTATTCCCTCGAAGCCCCCTTGACAACATGTTGGGCCGGTTGTGAAATGTTGCTGTTAATTCTATAAGGTTGTAAATGGCTCAAGCAAAGCTCCCCGATCGGATGTCTGTGCCTCGTGCACCAAGTGGCGTCTGCTGGTTTAAGAGCCGTTGTAGCTGGGGTGGGACATTCTGATCCACAAAGTCAGGTGAAGTCTTGAAATAATGAGCTGCTCTTGGACCTGAGTGGATTTTAACTTGCTTCGAATTACATTTTCACGTTGGTCCCTTTTTACATTTTTATGAGCTTGCAGCATTTAAAAAGTTTCAACCTTCCTTTAGTTTTGTTCCCTACCCAGCTTCTTCATTCTAAACATTAATATGTTAGACTGTATTCCTTTCTTAATTACCTTGTGTAGGAACAAATCCTTTAACAGGTAACCGCAGAGAGGCTTTTTAAAATTCATTCCATAAACTCTGAGCTCTCAGACCTCCCTGTGTGAAACAGAAAGGCATTAACAGGTAAAAGATACTCGTTTTAAGTTTTTCTTATGTCATATTGCGCCTATCACTAATCAGCAGGGTTTGTTTGTGCTTCAGGTTAAACGGAGCAGTGATCAAAGGTTTTGAAGAGGATGTCGGCACTAAAACCTCCTTTTACGGTTTCACCACCAACACCATGAAGAATTCCCTGATTGCCTACAGGTCATTTGGCTTTCACAGAATCCCACAGGAGCAGGTAATAGAGCAGCCTCCTGCTGTCCTCAACATTGCATGCTAACACAGTGCAGTAGTGACAGGGGAATACATGCACAACTACTGCGGGCTAGCAGTTCCTATCCTGACCCCTTGCCTATCAAATATCTTGGTATCACTGAATCCTCTTCTCAAATGATTTTAATTTGCAAGTTATACCAAATCATTTTGTAGAATGACTGGGTGGGACATCCCTTCATTTTAGCCCCAAGTGGGTTTCTGCAATGGGAACTACCAAGGCTGGTATAATATGATCTATGAAGGGATATCAAAGTAAAGCATCCAGTCAGAATATGGTTCTGAATTGAATAACCAGTCCTAATACTTGAAGTTCTGTACATGTTTCTGAACCCATGGCCCGCCACGGCAGTAGAGAGAATTCCTGGGGACATCTTCCTAACCGGGTCTGTTCTCATTGTAAATGAACATGTTGACTTACTGAGTCACATTTGACTCACAAATAAAATGTGTACTTTTAAAGGCTGATTGATAATCAACTTATTCCTCAATCAAAAAACCACCACCGAAATCTGGCACAATTCAACACAATTGGCAGTCTCAGCTGTAGCAGAGGGAGTTCAGGTTAGGTGTTCACTTGCAGAACAGTGAGGGAAAGCTCTGAGGGCACCTGCTGGCTGGCTGACTGACTGTAGCAAGTGTCATTACCAGCTCGCTTCTCCTCTATGACACGACCTCTCCGATGTTGAATTATTTTTCCAGTGTAAGATAGCGTCTTCCCCACGTGAGCTCACTGGATTGTGTGTTGCAGGGTATCCACTACATCTTCATCCCTTCTGAGGTGCGGGATTACGTGATGCTGCACTCTGCGATTCAGGGGGTCAGGGTCCCCCACGGACACGATAAAGACGATCAGTAAGTAGATGCATCCTAGAAGGGCTTTGTCATTACCCAGCTACCTGGGCAGCGCCTTTCATCCCCTCAACCCAAGGGAATTCTGATGTAAGGTACCTGCTGTAATTTCAGGAGGGGTAATGAATAGATAAGCTCTTTAGCTGAATGGTAAGACGTTTGTCTTTGAACAGTATGTTCTGTGGTTGGTGCCCAGCCCTTGCCTTTTCAATTCAATGGGCTGATGTGCCAGTTCATTGCAACAGTGAGAGCTGGCAAACAGAAGAGGCATGTTTTCACCTGTCTATAATAACTGAGGTATACAGATGTGCCACCAACAATACAGGTGAGTCTGGGTTCCTGTTATTGTTGAGATATAAGATCACCCATCAGTGGAAGCTGTTGGTCATGGTAGGTGAGGGGTGGTGGCATTGTCTACAGCATGGCATGGTGCAGACTGTGCTATGTGAACTTCCCCATACAACTCAGAAAGCATGACTTGAACCACCCCCTCTGCCATTCAGTCTACTGGCAAATTTACTGAAAGGCTAGGACATTAATCCACAGCATCAACCAAGCCCCAGTATCTTTTTATTCAGAGACATTTAAGAACAATACTTGCAATATACCAAAAGACAGAGAGATTTCAAATCCGGTCTGTTTAGCAGGAGAAACACCGGTCCATGAAGATGTTTTTAATTTTTTTAATTTTTTTTTACCTGGGTAGATTTTTGCCACCATAGCTTTAGAAAAGTGCCATTCCTGGTACTGCGTCACAGAATGTACCAGCAAGAAGGAATTGTAAACGTTCTGAAAGTACATGTGGTGTTTGTAAAATGTGAACGGTAAGGAGACCAGTGATAATGTTGCTAAAGCTAATGAGAGATAGGGGACTTACTTATCTCTCCTTTGTTGTGTCTCCTTTCTTCTGTCTCCAGGCCCTGGACATATTTTGGTCCCAACCATTTGGCAAAAAAGTTTAAGATGTTGCACCCAGACTTCATCAGATACATCAAAGACAGGTACAGAGATTGATGTTCTGGAACTGTGTACAGTATAGTTGGGACTCCTCTAGAGGCACATTCTTTGGGCCCCATTTGTCACTGTGCTGTAAGAAGGCATGACTTATTTATTTTAGTAAGGTCACAGTTTTGTTTTGTGTATTTCAGTAAACTGTATAGAAACCATACAGCTTGTTACTCTATATTTTAAATGGCAATACAAAAGCAATGCAGATTTATAATTAGTTGATAAGTGAGTATAGTTACTCCAAAAAAAAAAAATGGTGACCTTTGTGGGAATTTTAAACAATAATTGTGCTGACAGGTACTGTGCCTCAACCCATTCACTTCCTGTGTCACAGGTAATGTGACCCAAGCTCGCCCCACATAGTTTCCTCGCTCTGCAGCATACAGTAGTAAGAAGTGTAAGGCTGAAGAGGGGTCCTATTTTCTGTAACACAGGAAGGAAGGACTTGGGAGACGAGTTGTTCTTTATCGTTGTTAGGTTCTTGAAGTCCCATTTACTGAAGCTGGCATACGGACACGTCTATATGCCCAGCACAGGGGCGCTCATGCTGATGACTGCACTCCATGCCTGTGATGAGGTAAGAGGAGGCAACTCCGGCCCTTCCACAGGAGGTCTGTGCCCTTCATGTTCATTATTGTCGAATGGCCCTCTACTTCTTCAAATGTCATAAACTTACTGAGAGTATCAGATCTCTCTCTGTCTGTCTCTATCTATCTATCTATCTATCTATCTATCTCTATCTATCTATCTATCTATCTATCTATCTATCTATTTATCAAATCTCCTATAACATGTAGGCTATGATCTATTTTTCCATGATACTGATTGCACTCATTTTTATATTTTAGTCATGGCACGGGATGTATGTAACTAACATGTGACATCATACCTCAGCAAGTTTTCTAGATATGCAGAAAGAATGGGGGCTGTCTGGTTTACCAGATGTCGGGCTCCTTGCTCACTAAATATATTGGTTGTGCAGAATAGATAATCTTCAGTTGCATGCAATGACTTTAATGTGCAATTTGTACCACAAAAATCAATTTACTACCAATTCTGAAAGCCTGGGTGGGACAGTTTTTTGTTCACTATCACCTATTTTTTTATTTTTTTATTTTTTTTTGCGATGCATTAATGACTGCATTAGTACTAGACTTTGGTCCCAGAGTTTTATAACTGAATCTGGCTTTGGACTAGGACTTACCAGTTTAATACTATTTCCTTACCTTTTGTATGATTTTTTCAGTCATTCTGAGAATGTCTGTCTGGTTTCTGTTGCTTCCAACTATATAGTTCCACTTTCTTCATGCTGTCAGTATAGACTAGGTATGGTCAGCAGAGTTCAAATGTCACTGTATCACGTGATGTCTTTGGACTCAGAGTATGTGTTGGCAGTCACTATTGCAAAATGACTTTGCCAGCTTACTAAAAAATACTGCTTTTCCTTTCCCAGGTGTCTGCTTATGGCTTTATCACAGACAATTACAGGGCCTTTTCGGATCATTACTATGATCGAGTGAAAAAGCCGCTGGTTTTCTACGCCAATCACGACATGCAGCTGGAATCGCGGCTGTGGAAGAGGCTCCACTCGCTCAACGTGTTTCGGCTTTACCAAAGGACAGTGACAACATGAAAACACTCCTCCTTTCAGGGATGTGCCTGCGGGTCAGTCGGACACAATCCAGGAAACTTCACTGGCCTGAATGCTGAATACATCCCACTTCGATCCAATCAGAGGTTTTAAAAAGATAGCTCCGGTCTACTTTTATTTCAATGAACAACTTATTTTTATTATTATTATTTTATTTTTTTTATTGGTGATTTTGGTAAGTAGCTAGTATATATTTTTAGACACCAGATGTCACCAGGCAGACAGCACCCTGGCTTCATGATGCCTCACACTCGATCGACAATGAAATTGCTGCTATTCTCAGAAATATGGAGTGCTGCTGTAATGCAAATTTTGTAATGGTTGTAATGGTTGCAAACTAATGCAATTGTAGTTCTTCAAAGACATTTTAATTTTAATAAATGAGTCAACCTAAAAGCATTTCTGAGTCGATAGCTGACAAATACTTTTTTTTTTTTAAACAACAAATCATTTTCAATATCTGTCTTAAGATTGTCCACCAGACTAATATGTTTCTGTCTGAAATTTCTTTGATTTGAGTTTACAGACTTCTTCATAAGTTAAAACCGTATGTGATGTATTCACCTTTTATAGCCATAATCCACTGGCATGTGCAGGGTGTTTAGAAAATACCTGTATTATCCAAACTAATCTTCTCATTTTCAAAGAGGCACAGTGAGAAAGCTGTTTATACTTAGAACAATATGTATGGTGTAGATAGCAGGAGACAAGGATACCAGACTGTAACATGGACTTGATTCTCCTTCCCTGGAAGCCTGCTCCATAGCTGAGGGGCCTGTTCAGGTTCAGATGACGGATGGTGGGGACATTCCAACTCTACAAGTTACCTGCCCGCTATTCAACGAGGCAAAACAACCATTCTCACTCTGAATAATTAGGAGTAGAGTAGAGTTACAAAAGTTTTTTTTTGTTTTTTTTTGTTTTTTTTTAATAGTCACTGCCCATTATGGGGTATTCTGTGCCATTGATGTATTTGATTCAGTACATGTAGAAAAGGTCCACTTTTAATGATTTAAATGATGGGTTCATGTGGCAAAATGGCTTGCAGTGCTCAGGAATAACACACACAAGACCGTGAGTTCAATAAAACAGCTCCTTTATTTGGGTGGGTTGCGTGTCACTTAAATAATAAGCACAGGCTGTACACAGCCATGTGTATCGCTCCGCGTGAAACAAGGGTTTCAGTCCCGAAATAATATGACACTTTGTAACTACACCAAACACAGACATGATCACTTCTCCAGACAGTGAGTGCTCACGTGCAAGTGGGGTGAAAGACAACAGTTCTTGAAACGGGTGCAGTGTAGTCCGAGCTTTGATGCTGGCTAATAGCGACAGCTCCCGGTTTGTGCGAGCCGTCTAACAGTGACAAAAGACAAACAGTTAGCACAAACAAACAAAACATGAAACACTCACAATAATTACTTCCGTTTCGTAAACGAGTCCTCTTAGTAATCATAACGAAGGAACAGATTGCATCATTACACCCCCTGTTATACCCTTAGTCACGCCCCCTGTGATAGCTAGTTCAATCACGTCTCCTCCAATCCATGACTGACACATCGCGTACTGCATTAGGGCGATGACTTCGGCATTGTGACTCCACCCCCTTCCTGGATGGCTGGCTTCCGACTGAGCATGGAATGAACTGTGACCGTCCAGTACAGGGCACACTGTTCCTGTTATACAGCGCCCTCACAGGTCGGGAGGGAGATTGTTGACTAGGATTCATTCGCTGTCTGTCACAGTTCAGTATCAGGATCTGTCAGCGTTATGCAAGGATTCCAGCCAAGTTAAAATAACGACTCTACATAAACCTTTTGGCTAATCCAGTTTCTGTTTGAAATGATTGAATAACATTATTCTTGTTTCTGAAAACAAAACATTTAAACAACTCATGTACATACATTTAAGTAATAATGATCCACAATCTACAAAGAAAAGATAATCTGAAAAATTGAGTCATGGTAGTCACTCGGGCCAAGTGAAAATAATAAAACTACATTGACTATCCTGTTCAGAAACTAGAGTTATAGGATATCGTGTGATATTGCCACAGCTATCCCAGTTGTTTCAGTGCCATTAAAAAATAAATTTAAAAAAATCACATACAACACAATATTTATTATTTGTGGGTATATTAGGAGAGATTGACTGTCAAACTGGGGGAAAAAAATGTATATACTGTAGGAACAGAGAATCAGTTTTGTATTTTTTATTTTTTTTATTTTGTAATCTACATATGTAGTTCCCTCATATCACCACTAGTGGGTGGAGAAAGCCAAGTTAGTGACACATATACTCTGTACTCTTTGTCAAGTTTGCTGTGGCTTGTTTTAGACCTGTCAACTGTCCCATATTCACCGGGAGGCTCCAGTATTTTGCACCCTTCTCCTGGACATCTCCCAGGACCTATTTTCTCCCGTATTCTACTGTTAAACCCCCTTATGTCAGCAAACCTTTAATGTCTACAAAATTCATGGCCGCTGTGTGATTACTGCAATCCCCATCTGTACATAGCAGTGTTAAGGACCCAGGGGAGTCCTGTAGCAGGCATGCATTCAGAGCGCAAGGCAAGTTCATATACTTAACCACACACCTGCCCCCTGCCCACAGCAAGAAAAAGACACGCTGTCAGCCTTAAGCCATTACAGTCTGGCACAGTCAGTTTAAAGCAAAAAGTTGATTTATGTCTGACTAAACATTTCCCATGGACAAGGCTGGCAAAATAGATATAAAAATGTATCAATGAGCCTACTATTTCATTATTTGTTTAATATGTGTACAGGCTACTGCACTTGTGTTTCAAAATCTTTATGTTCAGGCATAGTATTGCATGAGGATATGAAATTGAAGAATGAATCAGAATTCAGTATTTAACAGTATGAATTGATGGGGGTCACAATAGTTACTCCAGTCAAGTCAGAATAAAGGATGAAGGAAAACTACAGTGAACACCATACAGCACCATTCAAATGTTTCTGGACAGCTCTAAACACCAATATCCCATATAAAACAATATTTTATTATCTGTGGACATATTAGAAAATGGAAACTATCTTGTTCTTGTATCCCTTGTTGAAGAGACAAAACACAGTAAACGAAGACAGCTCCATGAAACTGAGCTGAACTTTTTCAGCAAGTTGTTTTGACTGAATTGATGTAATAACCTCATGTTGCCACTAGATGTAGCAGTAGAGCTACAGGATAAAAACAAATTGTGACATGAGCTAAGTTTGTAAATATAGTGAAACAGGAATTTGCGGAGACTACCTGGTGATCTAAAGCACTGTGTCTACGTCACATCTGGAAACAATGCATTCCAATCGCTGTATGAATGAATGTCACAGTTTCAGAATCTGGGAATATATGATGGAGTGGATTTCTCTGTTCATCTGTCTTTGCTTCTGTCTTTTTTACATATACTCACTGTAGGTTGTAGTAGGTTACAAAAAAAATGCTGAAATAAATAATTGTAGACATCTATTTCCTCATCCACAAAAGCAAAACTTTTGCTACAAAAGATTTTTCCTATAATTATTTGTTTTCAAGACATTTCTCAAAATTATAAATTTCCACTGGGGTATGTAAACTTGACTACAAGTATATTTTTACCGGGTTTCTTGATCTAGGAAGCATACTTTTATTCACAGTCAGGTGAGCGGAAGCAAACAAAATAAACGAACAAAACACCTATCGCTCCCCGAGCACTAACTAATACAAAATAATAAACTAACATGAGGAAGGCTAAGCCTTTTACCTCATCCCAAACAAAAACCGCTTTTTCCTTCTCTCCCCATTCTGTTCAACATTCCTCCTTCCTCATCTCCAACACACCCTCTCCTACCCAGAAACCCCTTTCAAAAACCAGCTGCCTTTTATACCTGCTTGTGGCAGCCTAATTGATTTCACCTGTTCTCAATTTGTTTGGACAGTGGTGGCCATTTTGGCTCCAACTGTAACTCGGGGCCACTGTGCTCGCCAACCACCACTTCCCAAGGTACTAATGCCTTTAGATTCTGGTCGCTCACATGCACCCCATCACTATATATATATATATATATATATATATATATATATATACTCTGTGTATATATATATATATATATATATATATATATTATATATATATATATATATATATATATATATATATATATATATATATATAGTGACAGAGTCAAGCTGCAAATATGTAAGTTTGCACATTAAAAAAGACCTGTTTTCAGTGTAAAATATAGGCCAGGGGAAAGCTGTCATGGCCACCAAGAAAAAAACTACATTTCCCAAACAGCCTCTAGGGCTGAAGGTCTCAGAATACCTGATAATTCAATCATTGTTTGTGTTAGTTTTGATTTGTGTTTGTGAATGAAAGTGCACCACCACACTTAACTGCAATTACTGCCTGAGTGTCGTCTTTCTCTGCCGCTGTCTGCCTTGACCATCAGTCACTCTACCACAATACATATATATTGTGGTCGAGAGGTGGAAATGAATCTTCAAGAGGACGTAAATTGAATGAAAACAAAAGGTTTTATTTACAGGACATAAACACTGTTTACAAAAACAAAAATAGAAGGGGTGCGTTTGTGTTAACGTGATTCACCCGCAGTAAGCGATGGACGGTATAAACCCCCACACAATAACCTGACATTCAAAATGCCCCCCAATCACCAGTACAGTAATCAAAACAAACAAGCATGTATGTGGTTAAAATCTTTATTAAGACACTCATTATACTAATAAAAAAGATGTATTAAAACCTACGAATGTAATAAAAAAGTACAGTAATCCGTCACATATCTGACTGCGATGGGACCAGAGTAAAAAGGCGGATAAACGAATCCTGTTTTAAATCCCATTATACACAGCTGTAACAATGACTATATTATTATTGTTTTGAGATTCGCTCTAAACAAGCTACAACTGCATGCAATTGCAGATGTGTGTCTTTTCTGCACAGTGTGTAATTATTAATATTCTGTTTAACCGTCTTTTAAATTATTATTTTTTAAATATAGATTGTTACAATTAAACAAGAAAATACATAAGATATTGGAAATACGATATTTTATGTCTAAAGTGAAGTTTATATATATTGTTATTTTTTGTAGTTAATTGATATATTATTGTGTTTATAAACTATTAAATACGGTGCTTAAGAGACAATATAAGATGAGACAAAAGTGTAAATTCAACCTTTATTTTTCTTCAGTTTGGGGGCGTGGAGCTGGGGGCTTCTAATTTCCTGTCAATTAGTACCTATTCCCTATTTAAGCCCTGATCACCTGCACCTTTGCTGTATAGTGTTTCGCTTTGTAGCAAACGCCCAGACTCCATCATTTGTGCTTCAGCTTAACGTCTTCGCTAATATCTAAACTTTGTTGCCTTTCACTGCAGGTCACTTCTCTGCACAGCGCTGCCAAGATATTATCAATTATTTTCCTACCTGCACCGGTGATTCTTCTCATCATTCATCTTCTCTATTTGGCTGCAGGAGCTCCAGCGTTAGTCTTTCCTGCTCCATCCAGTCTCCAGGCCAGCAACAGCAATGGACTTTTCTATCCATTCCTGCAGTTCGTTGTCACTCCGAGGGATTCTCAGGAGTCCCCTCCTGCCTCAACCTTTTGCCTACCTCTATCAACTGACATTCTTCAATTTCAACTCTCCCCCTCCCCTCTTCGAGGACCTGGCCATGAAGCCACACGCTTATCAGCTTTCTGAGATGCTCAGAATCCACCGTCACTTTAACTTCCAGCTTCCCTGCATCAGGCATCCATTCGTGCAACCTCTCCCTGTTCCCGGATTCACACTTCCTCATCTGGCTCCGCTCCTCCAAACCGACCAACTTCATCAAGGCACTTTATACACTTTCAAAGTCACCATTTCATTCAATGTGAGCTGCCAGTCAGATACGGAAACCATGTCCTATGATTATCAACGTTTCAGTCAGTGTCCTCCTACCCTGCAATAGACAATAGATTCATAGATCAAATCAATAGGTTCTGCAGCAGCCTCAGATCTATGCATTCTTCATCTCTGCCCGAAGGCAGCCCCATCTCCGTCTCCATCTAAACACTCAAAGACCAATATCCACCGCATTCAGCAAATCTCTGCTCTCTACAGTAGGGCCACCGCACGCTACTGACAGCACTCCATCGTTTACTTCCTCAGATCTCTGCACTGTTCTGCAGATCCCGCCCTCTACTGTTAATCACGCCTCACTACAGCAGATCTCGGCTCCCTCTTCAGATCTGCTCACTATTGCAGCATGCAAAAATTGCTTTAGTTTACTGTTTAAATCTGCAACTACACTCCTCTAGAGCTTGCAACGCTCCAGCTTTCCTCCAATACACAGATTGTGGCAGCATTTCCGCAGTCAAGGCTAACGCTAATCCCCATCTAATCAAAAATAAATAAATAAATACGGGATGCTTGACTTCCTCAGCAATCTAGTCATATGTCCGCTCATCCTCTGAAATAATACAAGCATTAATACATGCTGAGAGACGTGGTATGAGACTGGAAATCAGTCTTGATTTATGAGTTAAGGAGTTCCACTACTAGGAGAATGACGAGTTGTGAAACCCAAATCTCTGAATGTGAGTTCACCTTTTCCATTCCAAGCAGCAAACCGCTGATCGAGCCTGTATTAACTAACACACATAGGATGGCCGACATCTCATCTCTGCCCTTGATTCCAGAAAATGGAGCACAAAGGGTGCTGAGCTTCCCCAGCAGTCGATTACACATGTTCGTTCAGTTCCAGTTGCCACCTCAGCCCTCAGTTCCAGCTCTCCTTCTGCCTCTACTTTCGGTATCCAAGTTCCGTCAGCTGGTCCTGTCTGCTGCCCCACCCCCCCCTCCAGACTCCCCAGCTTCACCAGCTGCTATTCGACTGAATCCTACTCTCAGTAATCTCCTAATTATCTTGTCAAAGAAGTAGACCTGTTTTGTGTACGTATACCAGAGACAAGCTAATGATCAAAGAAGTAGTAGAATATTTACTCGTGTTCCAAGGGAATCACAAGCTGTTTGTGGGGGAAGGTATGGGCGTCGTCGCTGTTACATTTAACAAAACGCTGACTCACCTATCCTAGTTCCACCCTACGTTATATGCACATATCCTTAGAGAAATAGTACATTATAATTAATTTAACCCCTTGTGGCAAAGTGGTTAACAGTGTGCAGGTGACCAATAATCAGACAGAAAACGATAATCCAGGTCCAATTGTCTGATGACAAACAGCAGTAAATAATAAACAATGATAATGATAAGCAATACAGCAGCATGTATTGCTTTATTTGTAATCCACGGGTTGGTCCCGAAATAATAAACAGTCCCGTTCTTTTTACACCGGAACGTAACACAAACACAATCGCCAGTCCACAGTGCGTGCTCTAGTGCTCGTAGTGCAAATACAGTTTATCGTGAAAACAACTGTAGTGATGTCTGGGTAAGTGCTGGCCTTTGGCGACAGCTCCGGATCGTGTTCAGCCATCTAATAATAACAAACAGTATATTTTAGACACAACACTAAACAAACAAAACACTCACAATATAAATTCACGTCCTGCTTTCGGTTCACCTTTAACCATACCAAGGAACAGATCACTTCGCTCCATCCCCTTTTGTACCATCTACCATGACCCCTTGGTTAACAAGTACAACAGCTCCTCCAATCCACGGCTGCCACATCGTTTCCCTTCCAGGTCAATGATTTAGTGTACCGGAGCTCTGCCCCCTTTCTAGATGACCAACTTCCGTCTAACCCTGGTAATGAATTGTCTGGCCATCCAGTCCAGGGCACTCTGTTCCCTTTGCATAGTGCCCTTACAGGTCGGGAGGGAGATTTATCACCAAGAATCACTTTGTCACACCCCTTCAAAGTCTTGAGTATAAAAATGAGTGTTTCTCCACAGTAAACTTCACAGTGACAAAGGACTACAATAGAAAAATAGGCACTCACACTAATACTAGGAGAATGCTGCTCCAGAAATTAACTACTGTATTACTTATACTGTGCTTTAATTCATACACCAATGCTGAACAAACGTGCCCTGGTAAGTACTATTACTTATTTTAAAATATTACGCAGCATTCGTTTTGTTTGCTGGGCGAAGCAGTGGGAAGAGAGGAGAACTTTATCTTCAGTACATGGGTTACAGTGGCAAGGAGACATTCAAATTGGACATTTCAACTTGGGGAGAAAATGGAGGATTAAATAACCTCACATGGAGTTTTCAAATAATAATAATAAAAATAATGAATCCTTGATATGTATAAGATATGGGTTGTGCTAACGAGAAGTAGAGAGAGGTGGGTTTTAAACCACCTTGCCTCGGGAGAAATTATAAATGTGAATATTTGAACCCTTGTGAAGCACAATATACAATCTAAACTAGAGAAATTATAAATGTGCTCCTTTCTAAAAGAAAGGAATGCTAAAATGCAGATTCACTCTTTCCTTCAATTCATGGGCTACTCTCTTTTGTTTTGTTTTGTTTTATTTTTTATTAAAAAATATTATTTGTAATATGCAATAACATTTTGATGCATTTTTTTTAACATAGCGAAAATCTGCACAATGCTACACTGCTTCATTTTTTAAAAATTTTATTGCAAAACACATAGGACAACACACACCCACCCCTCCCACCGAACCCACCTGCTCCACAGAGAACCTTGTTACAGAATTTTGAATATCATTGAAGGGTTATGTAAGCAAGATAACTATAAAAAGAAGTAAATAATAATAACAAAAAACGAAATAGTGTTAATAAAAATAAATAAATTGAGTAAACAAATGCATAAATAATTGGAAAAAATAGACCATGTGCTCTACATACAGTATATCTATGCCAAAACACCCCAATATACATTATACCAGTACCTGCTATCAGAGGAGTGTAATACAAGTGTATCAGCATACAGTATAAAATAAGTAATAATAATAAAGAAAACATATCTATATAAATAATAATGATATATAGCTAAGTAGATGGGTATATTGGTTTATCCCTCCTGGGCTATGTAAGAGAAAAATGCCCTATATTTCATTAAATTCACTGTGGTTATCCTGTATCCTTGCTTTGAGTCTCTCCATAGACACATGATCAGACATTGTATTTAACCACTGAGAGACTGATGTGTTTGTTCTATTTTTCCAGTTTAGTAAAATTACTTTTTTTTTGCAATAGTGAGGGATAGTAATAATAGTTATTTTCCTTTTGGAGGGGTTTTGAATTCTGATAGATCCCCAAGTATACACAGAGCAGGGGAGAAAGAACTATCACAGCCAAGGATATCGGACAGAGAGTTCAGTACCTTTTTCCAATAGTTCTCTATTATTGGGCAGTGCCATAGTGCATGGATATACTAGTCTATTTCATCTCCTTGACAGTATTGACATGATTAGGGGTAGTTAAGAGTCCCATTAAAAACAGCCTTCTATTGGAAAGATGCGCTCTGTGAAGAATTTTATATTGCATGGGGTTGATTTTTGCATTCTTAGAAACTGAGAGGATAGTATTACATATTTTTCCCCAAAAGACAGAGTCATTTGGCAAATTAAAATCCCTGACCCATTTATCAACTGGGGCAACAATCTCCCCTTCATTGGATATCAGGAAATGGTATATATTAGAGACAAGTCGATTCACTCCTCTGTTTTAGGAGATATTGGGCTGGGCCACAGGGGGGCAAGAGTTTTAGTTCAAAGGACAATTTTATTTTTAGGGAATGTCGTAATTAAAGATACTGAAAATTGGCATCTCTCAAATGAGAGGAACTTCCCATCTTCAAAGAGGTGGTGTAAATGGGTGATACCCTTTTGACTCCAAGATAAACTCAAATGGTTTCCTTGCTATGAGGAAGATGGGATTGTGCCAAATGGGAGAATATTGAGATGGGTGCAGACTGGTCCCAGTGAGTTTGTGAGCTCTTAACCAGGCTTTAACTGTAACAGAGATACATGGATGACAGGCAGGAGTGTTTCCAAATCTCTACAAATGGAAGGTCCTTAATATGTAATGATCCTAAATCTGAATCCTCCAAGTCTATCCAGGCTGGTGAGGTTGCATCTTGAGGGTCTAGCCATTTTACTAAATATTTAAGTTGGAAAGCAAATATTTAAGAAAATCAGGGGCTGCTAAGCCACCTTTGGGTTTGCAACTTTGAAGTAAAGCTAATTTAATCCGTGGTTTTGTATGTTTCCAATAAAATGTAGTAATAGCATGGTTAGGAGTGTTAAACCACTGGGTTTTAGGATAGGTAGAATAAATAAATAAGTTTGGGCAATATATTCATATGAACTGCAGCTACAAGAAGGAGCGGGCTCTGGAGGCAGGGGAGCGTAGAGGAGGTAGAGCCAGTCTTCTAGTGCAGGAGGAGCGGAGAGGTCGAGTGGGGGTGTAGGGAGAGAAGAGGGTCTGGAGGTAGCTGGGTGCAGTCTGGTCAAGGCATCTGTAGGCTAGTACAAGAGTCTTGAACTGGATGCGAGCGGTGATCGGGAGCCAGTGGAGTGAGCGGAGTAGTGGAGTTGCGTGGGAGAAGCGAGGCAGAGAGAATACCAGACGAGCAGCGGAGTTCTGGATGAGTTGGAGTGGATGGGTGGCGGACGCAGGGAGGCCAGCCAGGAGGGAGTTGCAGTAGTCTAGGCTGGAGAGTACCAGGGCCTGGACCAGGAGCTGGGTGGCGTAGTTGGTGAGGAAGGGTCGGATTCTTTGTATGTTGCTCAGGAAGAATAGGCAAGTGCGTGCCAGAGTGGAGATGTGCTAGGAATAAGAGGGTCCAGGGTGACTCCGAGATTCTTAGCTGAGGAGGAGGGAGTGTGGTAGATTCCAGAGGAACGGAGATAGAGAGATCAGAGGAGGGGGAGGAGGAGGAGGGAAAGAAAAGGAAGAGAGGTCAGATTTAGAGAGGTTGAGTATGAGGTAATGCGAGTGCATCCAGGAGGAGATAGCAGACAGACAGGTGGAGATACGGGAGTGGATGGTGGAGTCAGAGGTGGGGAAGGAGAGGAAAATCTGAGCATCATCAGCATAGAAATGGTATGAGAAACCATAGGATGCGAAGGGGCCCAGAGAGCGGGTGTAGAGAGAGAACAGGAGAGGACCCAAGACTGACCTTTGGGGGACTCCTGTTGAGAGAGGGTGAGGTGTGGAGGTTGCTCCACGCCAGGTTACCTGGTAAGTGCGGTTGGAGAGGTAGGAGGAGAACCAGACCAGAGCAGTGCCAGAGATTCCCAGGTCAGCGAGAGAGGATAATACAGTGATCGACAGTGTCAAAGGCAGCAGAGAGGTCGAGGAGAATTCGGACAGAGCAGAATACCTTTGGGAAGATGGGTCCAGTTGGTGTCAAAGGTGAACAGAAGGCTTGAATTCTATAAAACTGTATTTAGATTTCACTGGCGAGGTATACACATA
Source organism: Acipenser oxyrinchus oxyrinchus (assembly GCA_030684275.1). Taxonomy (NCBI): domain Eukaryota; kingdom Metazoa; phylum Chordata; class Actinopteri; order Acipenseriformes; family Acipenseridae; genus Acipenser; species Acipenser oxyrinchus. The sequence continues at coordinate 11,132,972 of CM060260.1, forward strand.
TGTTCAAGTTTGAACAATATTATCACATTTCAATTCCTCCAGAAGAGGCACCTGGTGTGCTAGCAAAGGCCTCAAAGGCCTGTCCTCGTGTCAACATTTCCTCTGTTCTTATGATAGCTCTGAACAAAGGGGTGTGTGGAGGAGAGAGTGGATCAGGGTGTCTGTTTTCTGAACTACTTTATACTGTGTGCTTTTTAGGAATGAAAGGTGAACCTGGACCAATTGGAATACAGATCCACAAGGAGCCAAAGGTAAATCTGTTCTATAGAAATATTTAAATGGAAAGGCTTGTGTTATGTGCAGGTTCTCACGTTACTTTTTCTTCTTGTTACAGTTTTGAAGGTACAGTGCAATTATATTTAAGTTTAACCTTAATCACTCTTATGGTCTTACACCCTAGTCAAACAATAAACCTTTATAGTGGTCCTTCATACCATGGAACCAGTTATAATGCGGTATGGTCATGGCTCCCATTTGCTCCATATTGCCACTGCATCAGTGCTTTCATTCTTGTTATAAGCTGGAACACGAACAGCACGGTCTCGTAACTATGGCCCATGACTACAGCATTGTAAAGGGGGAGCACTGTAAATAATTGTCACATTATGAACTGTGTCAAAAAAAACGTATGTCTCATAGCTATAGCTCCTGACTACAATGTCAAGGGGAGCACTGTAAATAATGTTGTCACACTATCAACTGTTTGTACTTCCATTTCACAACATTTGCAAGTAGTAGTAAAGTTACAGTTTTTATAACAAGTAACGAGATGAACAAGATTTTGTAAATAATGATTATGTATTATCCCGATTGTATTGTACGTTTTCATCTGATTTTTATAACAAGTAACGAGATGAACAAGATTTTGTAAATAATGATTATGTATTATCCTGATTGTATTGTACGTTTTCATCTGATTTTTCAAACTATCACAATACTCTTCATCTGTTCATTTAGTATATTATTATTATTATTATTATTATTATTATTATTATTATTATTATTATTATTATTATTATTATTATTATTATTATTATTTCTTAGCATTTCTTAACATGTGTTCATGTTTAGGAAGTAGTACTCAGGGTAGGATTGCCTCCTTTTCCACAGACCAAACCCGGACATATTTCTCAGTCAGACTTGGTCTATCAAAACTGCAGTATACTGTAATACAGTTTAACACAATTAAGCGGGTTGGTGATTCCCAGTCCTTACATAAAATATGCCTTTACTGTTAACAGAATGCATTATGCTACATTTATTATTTTACTGAACTAATATGAAATCATTGAAACATCATAATTTATAACATGTTTAAAAGCACCATAATTGCAAACACCATCCATCTACCTGTAATTTTAGGCAACTTGAACACTGAACAGAAATCGTTATGCATGTACCTTACATATTGTTAATACTGTGCTCCTTTTTGCACAGCATAGTCCTTTTAGTACAGTCTACTTAGCTTAACCGTTTAGCTGTCACTCACTGAAGTTGATTTTACAGGAAATCTACAGATTCTAGTTACTGACGCTTCGTAGAACAAAAGTGTTTTTTTTTTCATACAGCTACAGTTGTTGTTGTACATACAGTTATGATACTCTTATACCAAATATGTCATATAGATTGTTTTAATTGAGTCCATTTAACGAAACAACAGAGTGTCCCGCGCCGCCAGAGTCCCAGAGAGAGAGACCCGTGCTACCAGAGTCCCAGAGAGAGAGCCCCGTGCCGCCAGTCACAGAGAGAGAGCCCCATGCCGCCAGAGCCCCAGAGAGGGAGCCTAGCGTCGCCAGAGCCCTAGGGAGAGAACCCTGTGCCACCAGAGCCCCAGAGAGAAAGAGAGACACGCACCACCAGAGCCCCAGAGAGAGCCCAGCATCGCCGCCCGAGAGTGTTCCCCACGCCGTGGCTGCAGCACCCAGCCCTCGCCAAACAGTAGCTGGGTGCTGTCCCAGGAAGCCTGGACCCAGGAGGGACTGCCATCCAGGACTGGCACGAAGGTCTGGGATTGGTGGTTGTTCTGGAGCCCCGTGATGCGGCCCAGAACCTGAAGTGGTCGTCACATTGCGTCACCCTCAAACGTGCTGCCAGGAGCCGTCCGTTGCTGTCCTCCGCCCCAGCAACCACACTGGCTGCCAGGTCAGTGCTTCCCGGACTGGATTTCTTTTTCGTATTTCTTGCACTATGGTTTTTCAGAAACTCGTAGGTCATTGTGGTATTCTGTTTCTTTTGCGGTTCCTTTGCAGACCCTCATATTCCTCAGGAACACGATGCACGATGCTGTGTAGACCCTTATAGCTGAATATGTTATCAGGCTTTACCTGTAACTAATATAGTTTAACCATACCATACACAACAGATTCTTTAGTTTTAACAATTAGTGTTTGGTGGTCACACTTAGCCCCTCCTCCAGTCCATGTGAGGGGCGTGGTTATGAATGTGCCGAAGCACAGCCGTGGGAGCTAGATCTGCACACATTCTAACTAGATCGTGTTCTACTTTATTTGTTTGTTTCTGTATTAATGTTCGTTGTCCTATACTAAATGGATATGTTTTGTTTTATAGCCTGTATTGGAACGTGTACCTGTTTTCAAAAGTCCTTCAGTAATAAACTGAATATCTGAACCTAGCACAAACTATTTGGTTTGGACTCTTCACATTCTTACAGTACACTTGGGAATAGAAATATTTGAGGAGGGCTGATTCAGGTCCAGCCTTGAGTATAAAATGGGTGTTTCTCCACAGTAAACTTCACAATGATAAAGGACTACAATAGAAAAAGAGGCACTCACACTAATACTAGGAGAATGCTGCTCCAGAAATCAACTACTGTATTACTAATACTGTGCTTTACTTCATACACCAATGCTGATCAAACCTGCCCTGGTAAGTACTATTACTTATTTTAAAATATTATGCAGCATTCGTTTTGTTTGCTGGGCGAGGCAGTGGGAAGAGAGGAGAACTTTATCTTCAGTACATGGGTTACAGTGGCAAGGAGACATTCAAATTGGACATTTCAACTTGGGGAGAAAATGGAGGAATAAATAACCTCACTTGGAGTTTTCAAATAATAATTATAATAACAATAATAATAATAATTATTATTATCAGGAAATTATAAATGTGAATATGTGAACCCTTGTGAAGCATAATATTCAATTTAAACTAGAGAAATTATTAATTGGCCCTTTCTAAAAGAAAGGAAGTGTTGAAATGCAGATTCACCTTTCCTCTACTTTTTCAGCTACTCTTTTCAGTTTGCAGACCTTCTCAGCTCTCTATTTAGTGGGTTTGTATCTTGTGTTCACAGATGCAGTTTCTTTCACCATGAGAAGGTTGCATCACTGTATAACTGACCTCTTTATTTGAATCAAACTTCCAGTTTGTTTTCAGTATACACTGATTCCTTCTGAATCTGCACTCTCTTGTGTTCCAGAGGTGAAACTGGTGGGTCTGAATGACCAGGAAAGGCTGACTATCCTTCAGGGGTGTCCGGGACTTCCTGGGGTGCCGGGGACCAATGGCATTCCGGGGATCCCTGGCAGTAAAGGGGAACAAGGTTTTTTGGGGGCTAAAGGTAGGGTAACCCTTAACATGAAACTGAGCTTTCTTTGTGCCCAACAAATGAAGCAATCAGTGCTAATATAAGCCTATTCATATTTCCTGCTATTGACTTCCCTCTAAATTCCAGGCAGTCGATCAACTTTGTAGACAGCTGGAAGTGTTTGTGCTTTTCATTTACGCATCTCTGTCAGGGCTGGGATTGGGGGAATGCAGCCAATGGCTGTGTCTTGTGTTTTCCTTCTTCCATACCCCTTTCATTTCCCCATTGCTAATATAACGCTGTGTGGTCCAGTGGTTAAAGAAAGGGCTTGTAACCAGGAGGTCCCGGTTCAAATCCCACCTCAGCCAACGACTCATTGTGTGGCCCTGAGCAAGTCACTTAACCTCCTTGTGCTCCGTCTTTCGGGTGAGGCGTAGTTGTAAGTGACTCTGCAGCTGATGCATAGTTCACACACCCTAGTCTCTGTAAGTAAGCCTTGGATAAAGGCGTCTGCTAAATAAATAAATAATAATAATAATAATGAGTCCACTGCAGATTTAGTTTGTATTGCAATCTTAACATTGAGTTGGATTGCAAACTTAACAAACAAAATGTATGCGATTGAGAAGCAAACAAATACATTAAAAATCTAAAAATATATCCAGATAAAACACACAAAGCACAAAAATGACATATAAAAAATACACAGCTGTGGGAGCTGTGGCTGTTTGTTTGCACTTGCAGATTGAGTTGTTTATTTTAGGGATAAGAATGGTCTGCCTTTTGTTCGTGTTATGTTTTTCATGGCATTTTTGTTTATCATGTATTTTTGTTTCATTCATTCTATTCCTGAGTAATCCTGTTTTTTCCAACTTCTTGCTATCAGCATTCCTCCTTTTATTTAGGGATGTTTTCTTACAAGGATGTTCAGTTGGGAGTTTTGATTAGTTCTTGTCAGAACTCTAGTATATGTGCAGTAGCTTGAGTAATACCAGTATACAGTAGAGAGTGTACCGAATGTACTTCTAAAAGGTCTTCTATGCTTTTATAGGAGCGAAAGGAGAACCAGGAGCCTTTGGGAAGATGGGTCCAGTTGGTGACAAAGGTGAACAGAATGCTTGAATTCTATAAAACTGTATTTATATTTCACTGGTGAGGTATATACTTGTGTTCTAGCTTGAACAATATTATCACATTTCATTTCCTCCAGAAGAGGCACCTGGTGTGCTAGCAAAGGCCTCAAAGGCCTGTCCTCGTGTCAACATGTCCTCTGTTCTTATGATAGCTCTGAACAAAGGGGTGTGTGGAGGAGAGTGGATCAGGGTGTCTGTTTTCTGAACTACTTTATACTGTGTGCTTTTTAGGAATGAAAGGTGAACCTGGACCAATTGGAAATACAGATCCACAAGGAGCCAAAGGTAAATCTGTTCTATAGAAATATTTAAATGGAAAGGCTTGTGTTATGTGCAGGTTCTCACGTTACTTTTTCTTCTAGTTACACTTTTGAAGGTACAGTGCAATTATAAATAAGTTTAACCTCTTAATCACTCTTATGGTCTTACACCCTAGTCAAACAATATACCTTTATAGTGGTCCTTCATACCATGGAGCCAGTTATAAGGCGGTATGGTCATAGCTCCCATTTGCTCCATATTGCCACTGCACCAGTGCTTTCATTCTTATTATAAGCTGGAACACAAACAGCACAGTCTCATAGCTATAGCTCCTGACTACAATGTAAAGGGGGAGCACAGTAGATAATTTTGTCACACTATCACTCACCCTCCATATGGAAATACAGTCCAAACAATGAAGTATCCTGGCATAAATAAACCTTTTCTGAATCTGAACAAGAATTTCAGACAGCCTTCTTCCCAACAATGCTCTTGTAATATGGAGTAAAATCACTTAATATAGTAAACAAAAAAAGAACTCTAATCAATCAGGGAATAAATGAAATATTTCAAAAATAAGAAATGAGTCGGAAACAACTTATCCGACTGCATGGTGAAAACATCATTAATATGACATTTGAATGTATGTTGTGCTATCAATGCAGGCGCTAAGAACTGTAAGGAGCTGCTAGAACAAGGACACACACTGAGTGGCTGGTACACAGTGTACACAGAGAGCAACAAAGGCATCAGTGTGTACTGTGACATGGACACAGACGGAGGAGGCTGGCTTGTAAGTCATCCCACAAACCCTTCCCTCGTTCCTTAGCTCTGAGGTTCCCAACCTGTGGTTAAAAACATCCCCTAATTCGGTAAGTGTGTCAACTTAAATAGGTTCAGAAACCACAGGCTGCCGAGTGACTTTCATTACTCTGCTCGACTGGAGAGAGTTCAGAGGCAGTAATACAGATATGTCGCAGTATTTCATTCTTTCTCAAATCTAATCTTAAAGTTATTGTTGATGCCACTGCAGGTATTCCAGAAACGTATGGATGGATCAGTAGACTTCTTTCGAGACTGGAATTCATACAAGAGAGGATTTGGCAGCAAGTTGGCAGAGTTTTGGCTGGGGAATGACAACATTCATTTATTAACAGAAACAGGTACATTCACTACAGGTTACATACTATCCTGCCTAATGACAGTATTGAAAAAACCCTCTGGTGGACACAGTGTCCCTGTCATATACACTTATCCTTAGCATATCATTGTCCACATACTCTCCAGTATGAATTATGAATTCAGAGTGATGTATATCTGGCTGTTTCTACCATGCTATCTGAAGAAAGGCAGAAGCCGAAACGTTGCAGCCAATTATTAAAATATAAAGTATTTCTAATATCCTGATTCTTTTTTGAAATTTAAATATTACCAGTATTTTGTTTTGCATTGTGTTCAGTTCTACTTAAATAGTGACATTTTTTAAGTTGAAGGACACATTGTCTGAAATGTCCTGAACTTACAATTATAATATATCAGTTTATGTGAACTTTAAACTTTACTTTTCTTTTTACTTTATTCCTTTGCACATTACTTTTTTTATTGATTAGATCTTTGTAGGAGTCTGGATTCTTTGTTTTCCAGCTTTGCATTATCAACTCCCCAAACGTTGCTAAGTAACAGGGAATTGATCTACTTGGAAAGAATTTCAGTTTGGGTGAAGTTTGCAAACTTTTCTAAAAGCTCCTTCCCTGCAGAGTGGTTTTTGATCGCCCTGCCCCCAAGGTATTGTGTGCTTCCCCACCTCTTCACAAAATCAGCTTCTGTGAGTCTTGTTAAGAAGCAGCCCTGCAGGCAGAAAACTACAATAGAGAATTATACAGAACACAATAATATCAAATGAATCTCTGATCTCTCAAGTCTACATATAAAACTGGAATTCCATCCCAGGGTTCTTGAGGCTCTTGTGGTTTCCAGAACCCCTCAGTGAAATGACAGCCTTGTTAAGTACAGTTGGATGTACATTGTTCCTAATATTTACTATTATTTTTCTTACAGGTTCTCATGAATTACGTATTGATTTTGAAGACTTTGACAATGTAAAAACCTTTGCAAAATACCAGTCATTTAAAATCCTGGGGGAATCTGAGAAGTACAAGCTAGTACTGGGTGAATTTACAGGTGGTACCGCGGGTAAGTTTTCTTTTTAATTTCCTAGTGCTATAAAATGTTTATGATTTAAACACAATGCATTTACACACCCTATGCAAATTGTTTAAATGTGACTAATCTGTACACATACATGTGAGATTTACTGATGGGTCAATTTCTAGCTGACAACTCAAATCTATCCTCCAATCACAATTTGACAATCTGAATGACTGGCTTTTGAGACAAAAGCACCATTTATATTGGGCCAGATTGACAAAGCCTAAATGAAAGAACACTTTTTCAAAAGGTCAAATGCAATTCACTTTTAGCTTGGAAAACAAATTTAATTTTGCTTTTATTTAAACATAATTTGTGATGCATCAAAATACAAATGTCTTCACAATCACTTATGTACAATTAATAACATTACACCCATTTCACAATGTATTGTGATCAAATCCATTTCAATTGGGACGCTGTCAGCTAGGATTGAGGGCTGGCAGATGTCACTCTTGCACTGATGGTGGAGGTTGCCTATTGCAGCCCAATAGAAAGAACTCGAGGATTTTATATCTCAAACTGCAGCAAAAAGAAATATGTTTGACTCTTTGTGTAATGTCTTGTTGCTGATTGGACTGTAGACTGGAGATGGAGCTGGCGGCAGCCCCAGTTTGCTACTGTAATGAGATGAGATTTGAGTTTTACACACCGTTTCCATGGTGCAAATGAGTATCTGCATGTCATTGGTTTTTATTACAAGAGAACTAAAATTATGGACACCACTAAAACGTCTGTCTTGTTTTAATTTTGCCTTTTTTTTCATCCCTAGGTGACTCTCTAGGGGATCATAACGACATGCCATTTTCTACGAAGGATCAAGACCTGTCACCGAGTCACTGTGCTGAGACATATAAAGGAGCATGGTGGTATACCAATTGTCATTATTCCAACCTAAACGGTCTTTACCTGAAAGGGTCCCATGAGACCTATGCAGATGGAGTCAACTGGAAAACAGGGAAAGGATATAATTATTCCTACAAGTACACTGGTATGAAAATTAGGCCGAGCAAATAAAATAGATCCATTCTGTAAAGTAAATACAGAAATGCTTGCTCTAAATTGAGATATTAGTGTAGAGAGCTTCTTACAGTGTGCATTAGAAAGCTGCAAGTCCTAGCACTGCTTCTGAGAATTACTGTATCATACATTTACCCGCACCTAATTTCAATAATGTTTTTTGCATTCATAAAGTATTGCTTTTCCAGCCTTTGACTTCTGTTGTCATTCCTGGATTGTATAATCATAATAAATAATTTAGCAAGCTATACATTTAGTAGTTTTTTTTATTGCAATTTTTCTATGATTTTGTATTTGTTAAATTGTTCTGGACTTGTGATGAATTGAATTGGCATCTCAGCCCATTGAACTGAATGGAAAGGCAAGGTCTGGACATGAAGCGCAAACCATACTGTTCACAGACGAACGCCTTGCCGTGCAACTGAAGAGCAAGCTCTGTAGTCGAGAGGTAGGTACGTGTCTTATGCTGATGTCAGGATTAATAACTCATCGGCCACAAGGAGGAGATCTATTACAAAACCAACAACAGGTTCATGAATGTCCAACTGAGCTGTTCAAAACGAGGCAGCAGATTTGCATACAGTAAGCGATACTGAACAGGAGCCCATCCATTGCCATGGAATAAATGGTTGACTTTCTACAACCCAAGATGCAGAGATACAAAAAAGCAGTTTGTTTTTATGAAACCCCATTTTACATAGAACAATATGTATGGTGTAGATAGCAGGAGACAAGGATACCAGACTGTAACATGGACTTGATTCTCCTTCCCTGGAAGCCTGCTCCATGGCTGAGGGCCTGTTCAGGTTCAGATGACGGATGGTGGGGACATTCCAACACTACAAGTTACCTGCCGGCTATTCAACGAGGCAAAACAACCATTCTCACTCTGAATAATTAGGAGTAGAATAATACAAACAAGTCCTGGCTCATTTTACGGTATGCTGTGCTGTGTATGGGTGAGGAGTTCGGATATTTGTTTTAGAGACAGCTGAAACAAATATGCAATAATGAAAGTTATATGCATGGATGAAAAGTCCACTTTTAATGATTTGAGTAATGGGTTCAGTATTAAGGTCTGTCATCGTTATGTAGGGATTACAGCCAAGTTAAAGTAAAAGGTTACTCTACATAACCCTTTAAAAAACTCACGCAAAAACAGACTGTTATATCTGTTGAAGAAAGATAAAACAAATAGTCAAAAATGTTTTTAATCTCTTTTGTGAGGAAGCAAAACATTTAGTCAATGAAAGAACGTTTTCACCAAACAACAATATTTTCCTCAGGTCGCACAAAGTCATTAATTCAAAACGAATAAGGCCGATTGTCATGTCGTGGCAAGAAATTGACAGTTTTACTCCATTAAAAGAGATGTAATCTCAGAGCTCAGATACAGAGCTTTTACTCAGACGCCACGTTCGTCCCCGTCACGCGGCAGTACGACATTATTCGAGCTTTCTGGAGTTGCGCTTTCACGACTGGTGAAAGCGAGTTGAGACTTTTCAATAATGGCACTAGCTCTTCTGTGGACTTAAATATATTTAATATGCTCAAGTGTGTTTATATTTCTCAATTAAATAATACGAATATGCAAAATGTTTCTTAGCCTTTGGCAATTATTGGTGAGGCAATGTTGTATTACTGAACTGCTCGTTCTTGTAAAATAAAATGTGCATTTGAGACCAGAATACTTGCCTGGATTGCTTCCTTTACGTCCACGTTAATATTGATTTAAAATGGTGTTGCAACATAATGAATACCAGTTTTAATGTTCAATTAAACATAAAGCATTGCAAACATACCAACAACAGTCAGCTGTGCAGTTTTTTTGTTTTTTGTAATATGCATTGTAACCAGGTAGGATACATTCATCTCCTTCTCTGAGACAGTGACTGATTTTTTTAAGAATGTCTTGCTGTTTAGATAATTGATCAGCTTTCTTCTTTCTTCCAACACAATCTGGAAGCCGTGTCTCAAGATGCTAACGGCTTAAGGCTTTCGTGAGCCAGTGCTTCACAACAAATACACATGAGGACACGGATCATCCTCGTCAGCAATGTAAGAAAAACTGAAGTTAATATATGATGGTAATTGCGAGTATTTTATTATTATTATTAGTAGTAGTAGTATTTCTTTGCGCTGCAAGTAGGATTAGACATTTTTTCGTTTTGCATCCATTTTAACAACTGTTTTCAAAATCCCAAGTAATCTCACTTAAAATGTCACCTTATACTTTTTTTTTTTTGGTTCATATTTAAAGCAGAAGACTGGTGATAAAACAATACATTGTTTACATAATTGCAGCTAATGATTTGTATGCAAAATATATTTACTTTGACTATAACCATAAGAAGTTGTATAGTGAAACAACATCTTAACAGTGTGCACTGAACGTCATATATTTTTCAGATTCTTTGGCGACCCCCACTTTGGGAAACGTTGCAGTATGTAATAAAATGGTCAAGTTAAACAAGACACCATTGGAACAATTGTCTAACTCCCTTTTTAATAGATGCTCACGGCAGAGTTTAAACCAACTGCATTCTTTGCGTCACAACTTTGCAATGTTTGGTGAAAACGTTCTTTCATTTACTAAATGTTTTGCTTCCTCACAAAACAGAATAAAAACATTTTTGACTATTTGGTTTATTTTTCTTCAACAGGTATAAAAGTCTGTTTTTGCGTGAGTTTTTTAAATGTTTTGTTTTCAGAAACAAGAATAATGCATTCCATCATTTCAAAGAGAAGCTTGGTTTTGGCAGAAGGGTTATGTAGAGTAACCCTTTACTTTAACTTGGCTGTAATCCCTACATAACGATGACAGACCTTAATATTGAACCCATTACTCAAATCATTAAAAGTGGACTTTTCATATATGCATATAACTTTCATTATTGCATATTTCAGCTATCTCTAAAACAAATATCCGAATTCCTCACCCATACACAGCACAGCATACTGTAAAATGAGCCAGGACTTCTTTGTATTATTCTACTCCTATTTATTCAGAGTGAGAATGGTTGTTTTGCCTTGTTGAATAGCCGGCAGGTAACTTGTAGAGTTGGAGTGTCCCCACCATCCGTCATCTGAACCTGAACAGGCCCTCAGCCATGGAGCAGGCTTCCAGGGAAGGAGAATCAAGTCCATGTTACAGTCTGGTATCCTTGTCTCCTGGTATCTACACCATACATATTGTTCTATGTAAAATGGGGTTTCATAAAAACAAACTGCTTTTTTGTATCTCTGCCTCTTGGGTTGTAGAAAGTCAACCATTTATTCCATGGCAATGGATGGGATCCTGTTCAGTATCGCTTACTGTATGCAAATCTGCTGCCTCGTTTTGAACAGCTCAGTTGGACATTCATGAACCTGTTGTTGGTTTTGTAATAGATCTCCTCCTTGTGGCCGATGAGTTATTAATCCTGACATCAGCATAAGACACGTACCTACCTCTCGACTACAGAGCTTACTCTTCAGTTGCACGGCAAGGCGTTCGTCTGTGAACAGTATGGTTTGCGCTTCATGTCCAGACCTTGCCTTTCCATTCAGTTCAATGGGCTGAGATGCCAATTCAATACATCATAAGTCCAGAACAATTTAACAAATACAAAATCATAGAAAAAAATTGCAATAAAAAAAACTACTAAACGCATAGCTTGCTAAATTATTTATTATGATTATACAATCCAGGAATGACAACAGAAGTCAAAGACTGGAAAAGCAATACTTTATGAATGCAAAAAACATTATTGAAATTAGGTGCGGGTAAATGTATGATACAGTAATTCTCAGAAGCAGTGCTAGGACTTGCAGCTTTCTAATGCACACTGTAAGAAACTCTCTACACTAATATCTCATTTAGAGCAAGCATTTCCATATCTACTTTACAGAATGGATCTATTTTATTTGCTCGGCCTAATTTTCATACCAGTGTACTTGTAGGAATAATTATATCCTTTCCCTGTTTTCCAGTTGACTCCATCTGCATAGGTCTCATGGGACCCTTTCAGGTAGGGACCGTTTAGGTTGGAATAATGGCAATTGTTATACCACCATGCTCCTTTATATGTCTCAGCACAGTGACTCGGTGACAGGTCTTGATCCTTCGTAGAAAATGGCATGTCGTTATGATACGCTAGAGAGTCATCTTGGGACAAAACAAATTAAAAGTCAAAAATTAAAATAGGAAGACAGACGTTTTAGTGGTGGCTATAATTTTAGTACTCTTGTGATAAAAGACAATGACAAACTGGGGCTGCCGCCAGCTCCATCTCCAGTCTACAGTCCAATCAGCAACAGGACATTACACAAAGAGTCAAACATATTTCTTTTTGCTGCAGTTTGAGATGTAAAATCCTTGAGTTCTTTCCATTGGGCTGCAATAGGTAACCTCCACCATCAGTGCAAGAGTGACATCTGCCAGCCCTCAATCCTAGCTGACAGCGTCCTAATTTAAATGGATTTGATCGCAATACACTGCTGATGGAAATGAACAAGTGTTGCTTCAAATGGCATTCAAGAACATGTCCCATAACATTGTGAAATGGGTGTAATGTTATTAATTGTATATAAGTGATTGTGAACATATGTGTATTTTGATGCATCACAAATTATGTTTTAATAAAAGCAAAATTAAATTTGTTTTCCAAGCTAAAAGTGAATTGCATTTGGCCCTTTGAAAAGCGTTCTTTCATTAAGGCTTTGTCAATCTGGCCCAATATAAATGGTCCCTTTGCCTCAAAAGCCAATCATTCATATTGTCAAATTGTGATTGGAGGACAGATCTGAGTTGTCAGTTAGAAATTCACCCATCAGTAAATCTCACATGTATGTGTACAGATTAGTCACATTTAAACAATTTGCATAGGGTGTGTAAATGCATTGTGTTTAAATCATAAACATTTTATAGCACTAGGAAATTAAAAGAAAACTTACCCGCGGTACCACCTGTAAATTCACCCAGTACTAGCTTGTACTTCTCAGATTCCCCCAGGATTTTAAATGACTGGTATTTTGCAAAGGTTTTTACATTGTCAAAGTCTTCAAAATCAATACGTAATTCATGAGAACCTGTAAGAATAATAATAGTAAATATTAGGCACAATGTACATCCAGCTGTACTTAACAAGGCTGTCATTTCACTGAGGGGTTCTGGAAACCACAAGAGCCTCAAGAACCCTGGGATGGAATTCCAGTTTTATATGTAGACTTGAGAGATCAGAGATTCATTTGATATTATTGTGTTCTGTATAATTCTCTATTGTAGTTTTCTGCCTGCAGGGCTGCTTCTTAACAAGACTCACAGAAGCTGATTTTGTGAAGAGGTGGGGAAGCACACAATACCTTGGGGGCAGGGCGATCAAAAACCACTCTGCAGGGAAGGAGCTTTTAGAAAAGTTTGCAAACTTCACCCAAACTGAAATTCTTTCCAAGTAGATCAATTCCCTGTTACTTAGCAACGTTTGGCGAGTTGATAATGCAAAGCTGGAAAACAAAGAATCCAGACTCCTACAAAGATCTAATCAATAAAAAAAGAAATATGCAAATGTAAGAGTGTCAAGAATGCCCTGTTCATATTTATTTTACACTTGTATGTTATTATTTTATAAGATTGTTTTATTGATTTGATTAGTGCACGCTTTGTGTTGTCTGACACTTTTTGATAATTGATTTGTATCACGTTATGTTGGTTTCTCCACCCGCTTCCCTATGTTTCCCCTGTTGAGCACCTAGTAATTGAATTATTGATCAATTTAATCAATAGCACATGTTTCTACAAACGGGATGGCCATCCTGGGGTTTATATGTCTGTGCAGGAGTGGGAACACAGTGTTTGGAGCGGGGAACGATGAGTGAGAGAGACGGAGACGGAAACGGACCAGTAAATGGACCATCCCGACAATAAATATTGGGCTGATTGTATGCCGGTGTTAAAATGTATATGTGTGCTTTTCTTGGCGACCTTTTTCCTACATTTTTCAGATCTGTCATCTGAATAAAAAGAACCTAAAGGGTCTTTAATTTGTTCGGTGCCTTATCACACTGAACATGTGTAGTCAGGCTACATTAGTACTTTTATATTCAACACTTGCTACATCTTGTGATATTTTGGAATTAAAGGCAGGTTTGTGGTGCGTTTGTACGCTTCCGTGACCGGGGAGGTGTTACACAAAGAAATAAAGTAAAAAAGAGAAGTGAAGTTTACATAAACTGATATATTATAATTGTAAGTTCAGGACATTTCAGACAGTGTCCTTCAACTTCAAAAATGTCAATATCTAAGTAGGACTGAACACAATGCAAAACAAAATACTGGTAATATTTAAATTTCTAAAAGAATCCGAATACTAGAAATACTTTATATTTTAATAATTGGCTGCAACGTTTTGGCTTCTGTCTTCTTCAGATAGCATGGTAGAAACAGCCAGATATACATCACTCTGAATTCATAATTCATACTGGAGAGTATGTGGACAATGATATGCTAAGGATAAGTGTATATGACAGAGACACTGTGTCCACCAGTGGGTTGTTCAATACTGTCATTAGGCAGGATAGTATGTAACCTGTAGTGAATGTACCTGTTTCTGTTAATAAATGAATGTTGTCATTCCCCAGCCAAAACTCTGCCAACTTGCTGCCAAATCCTCTCTTGTATGAATTCCAGTCTCGAAAGAAGTCTACTGATCCATCCATACGTTTCTGGAATACCTGCAGTGGCATCAACAATAACTTTAAGATTAGATTTGAGAAAGAATGAAATACTGCGACATATCTGTATTACTGCCTCTGAACTCTCTCCAGTCGAGCAGAGTAATGAAAGTCACTCGGCAGCCTGTGGTTTCTGAACCTATTTAAGTTGACACACTTACCGAATTAGGGGATGTTTTTAACCACAGGTTGGGAACCTCAGAGCTAAGGAACGTGGGAAGGGTTTGTGGGATGACTTACAAGCCAGCCTCCTCCGTCTGTGTCCATGTCACAGTACACACTGATGCCTTTGTTGCTCTCCGTGTACACTGTGTACCAGCCACTCAGTGTGTGCCCTTCTTCTAGCAGCTCCTTACAGTTCTTAGCGCCTGCATTGATAGCACAACATACATTCAAATGTCATTTTAATGAGGTATCATTATTATTATTATTATTTATTTCTTAGCAGAGCCCTTATCCAGGGCGACTTACAATTGTTACAAGTTATCACATTATTTTTACATACAATTACCCATTTATACAGTTGGGTTTTACTGGAGCAATCTAGGTAAAGTACCTTGCTCAAGGGTCCAGCAGCAGTGTCCCCACCTGGGATTGAACCCACAACCCTCCGGTCAAGAGTCCAGAGCCCTAACCACTATTCCACACTGCTGACCATGCAGTCATTCAGAGTTATGTTGCTTCAATATAGCTTATTTATCATTAAACCTCATCTGTACCAGAATGTTTTTCCTCTAAGATTGGGCAGCATTACTGTCATACAGTAAGTCCCAGGGACCCTGTGCAGGAGAGACTATGTAGATTGCAATGAATAATGGACTTCAATTGAGGTCAAACAACAAGTCAAGTATTCTGGTGCCAGACAATATCAGCCAGTGAAGTGTTCTTTGTAGTCATTTTCAGTAGGGATAAGTTGTTTCCTACTCATTTCTTAAATTTGAAATATTTCATTTATTCCCTGATTGATTGGATTAGTTTTTTGTTTACTGTATTAAGTGATTTTACCCCATTACAGGAGCATTGTTGGGACGGCTGTCTGAAATTCTTGTTCAGATTCAGAAAAGGTTTATTTATGCCAGGATACTTCATTGCTTGGTGTGTATTTCCATAGGGAGGGTGAGTGCCAAACACCATAACTGGTTTCATAAATTGTGTTGTGTTTGTGGTTGTGGGTGTAATCTAGTCAAGTGTAAGATTTTTACATTAATTTTTTTTGACACAGTTCATAGTGTGACACTTATTTACAGTGCTCCCCTTTACAATGCTGTAGTCATGGGCCATAGTTATGAGACTGTGCTGTTCGTGTTCCAGCTTATAATAAGAATGAAAGCACTGGTGCAGTGCCAATATGGAGCAAATGGGAGCCATGACCATACCGCATTATAACTGGTTCCATGGTATGAAGGACCACTATAAAGGTATATTGTTTGACTAGGGTGTAAGACCATAAGAGTGATTAAGAGGTTAAACTTAAATATAATTGCACTGTACCTTCAAAACTGTAACAAGAAGAAAAAGTAACGTGAGAACCTGCACATAACACAAGCCTTGCCATTTAAATACTTCAATAGAACAGATTTACCTTTGTCTTCTTGTGTGACCTTTCCAATTGGTCCAGGTTCACCTTTCATTCCTAAAAAGCACACAGTATAAAGTAGTTCAGAAAACAGACACCCTGATCCACTCTCTCCTCCACACACCCCTTTGCTCAGAGCTATCATAAGAACAGAGGAAATGTTGACACGAGGACAGGCCTTTGAGGCCTTTGCTAGCACACCGGGTGCCTCTTCTGGAGGAATTGAAATGTGATATTATTGTTCAAAGTAGAACACAAGTATATACCTCACCAGTGAAATATAAATACAGTTTTATAGAAGCATTCTGTTCACCTTTGTCACCAACTGGACCCATCTTCCCAAAGGCTCCTGGTTCTCCTTTCGCTCCTATAAAAGCATAGAAGACCTTTTAGAAGTCCATCCGGTACACTCTCTACTGTATACTGGTATTACTCAAGCTACTGCACATATACTAGAGTTCTGACAAGAATTAACTCTCAGAAAACTCCCAACTGAACATCCTGCTGATAGCAAGAAGTTGGAAAATAACAGGATTACTCAGGAATAGAATGAATGAAACAAAAATAGATGATAAATAAAGACAACGAAAATGCCATGAAAAACATAACATGAACAAAAGGCAGACCATTCTTATCCCTAAAATAAACAACTCAATCTGCAAGTGCAAACAAACAGCCACAGCTCCCACAGCTGTGTATTTTTATATGTCATTTTTGTGCTTTGTGTGTTTTATCTGGATATATTTTTAGATTTTTAATGTATTTGTTTGCTTCTCAATCGCATACATTTTGTTTGTTAAGTTTGCAATCCAACTCAATGTTAAGATTGCAATACAAACTAAATCTGCAGTGGACTCATTATTATTATTATTATTTATTTATTTAGCAGACGCCTTTATCCAAGGCTGACTTACAGAGACTAGGGTGTGTGAACTATGCATCAGCTGCAGAGTCACTTACAACTACGTCTCACCCGAAAGACGGAGCACAAGGAGGTTAAGTGACTTGCTCAGGGCCACACAATGAGTCGTTGGCTGAGGTGGGATTTGAACCGGGACCTCCTGGTTACAAGCCCTTTTCTTTAACCACTGGACCACACAGCGTTATATTAGCAATGGGGAAATGAAAGGGGTATGGAAGAAGGAAAACACAGACACAGCCATTGGCTGCATTCCCCAATCCCAGCCCTGACAGAGATGCGTAAATGAAAAGCACAAACACTTCCAGCTGTCTACAAAGTTGATCGACTGCCTGGAATTTAGAGGGAAGTCAATAGCAGGAAATGTGAATAGGCTTATATTAGCACTGATTGCTTCATTTGTTGGGCACAAAGAAAGCTCAGTTTCATGTTAAGGGTTACTGTACCTTTAGCCCCCAAAGAACCTTGTTCCCCTTTACTGCCAGGGATCCCCGGAATGCCATTGGTCCCCGGCACCCCAGGAAGTCCCGGACACCCCTGAAGGATAGTCAGCCTTTCCTGGTCATTCAGACCCACCAGTTTCACCTCTGGAACACAAGAGACTGCAGATTCAGAAGGAATCAGTGTATACTGAAAACAAACTGGAAGTTTGATTCAAATAAAGAGGTCAGTTATACAGTGATGCAACTTTCTCATGGTGAAAGAAACTGCATCTGTGAACACAAGATAAAAACCACTAAATAGAGAGCTGAGAAGGTCTGCAAACTGGAAAGAGTAGCTGAAAAGTAGAGGAAAGGTGAATCTGCATTTCAACACTTTCTTTCTTTTAGAAAGGGGCCAATTAATAATTTCTCTAGTTTAGATTGAATATTATGCTTCACAAGGGTTCACATATTCACATTTATAATTTCCGATAATAATTATTATTATTATTGTTATTATTATTATTATTTGAAAACTCCAAGTGAGGTTATTTATTCCTCCATTTGCTCCCCAAGTTGAAATGTCCAATTTGAATGTCTCCTTGCCACTGTAATCCATGTACTGAAGACAAAGTTCTCCTCTCTTCCCACTGCTTCAGCCCAGCAAACAAAACAATGCTGCGTAATATTTTAAAATAAGTAATAGTACTTACCAGGGCAGGTTTGATCAGCATTGGTGTATGAAGTAAAGCACAGTATAAGTAATACAGTAGTTGATTTCTGGAGCAGCATTCTCCTAGTATTAGTGCGAGTGCCTCTTTTTCTATTGTAGTCCATCATTGTGAAGTTTACCGTGGTCAACACCCATTTTTATACTCAAGGCTGGACCTGAATCAGCCCTCCTCAAATATTTCTATTCCCGAGTGTATTGTAAGAAAGTGAATAGAGAGTTCAAACCAAATAGTTTGTGCTAGGTTCAGATATTATGTTTATTACTAAAGGACTATTGAAAACAGGTACACGTTCCAATACAGGCTATAAAACAAAACATATCCATTTTATATAGGACAATGAATATTAATACAGAAAAAAATGAATAAAGTAGAACACAATCTAGTTAGATGTGTACAGATCTAGCTCCCATGGCTGTGCTTCGGCACATTCATAACCACGCCCCTCACATGGACTGGAGGTGGGGCTAAGCGTGACAACCAAACACTAATTGTTAAAACTAAACAACATAAGAAAGTTTACAAACGAGAGGAGGCCATTCAGCCCATCTTGCTCGTTTGGTTGTTAGTAGCTTATTGATCTCAGAATCTCATCAAGCAGCTTCTTTATAGGATCCCAGGGTGTCAGCTTCAACAACTGGGAAGTTGGTTCCAGACTCTCACAATTCTCTGTGTAAAAAGTGCCTCCTATTTCCTGTTCTGAATGCCCCTTTATCTAATCTCCATTTGTGATCCCTGGTCCTTGTTTCTTTTTTCAGGTTGAAAAAGTCCCTTTGGTCGTCATTGTCAATACCTTTTAGAATTTTGATGGTAAAACTACATTAGTTACAGGTAAAGCCTGATAACATATTCAGTTATAAGGGTCTACACAGCATCATGCATCGTGTTCCTAAGGAATATGAGGGTCTGAAAAGGAACCTCAAAAGAAACAGAATACCACGATGACCTACGAGTTTCAGAAAAACCATAGTGCAAGAAATATGGAAAACAAATTCAGATACTGCTGTTTTTGAGGTAACCAGCAAAAGAGGTGCAGCCAACACAAACCCCATCTACATACCGCTGCACTGTGCACGTGACACCCCAGGCAGCTTGCCAGCACTGCTTAGACACAAAACACGCTTCAACTCACAGACACAAATGGCGGGGAAGGCACGGCAGCACACACACACACAGCAATACACAAACACTCCCCCCCCTCCCCTCTCCCCCAGCGTCCAATTCCAAGCAGTCCCAAACTGACCCGCTGTTACACCGCCCCCACTCAATCGCTTCCCAGCCCGGGAAGCACTGACCTGGTCCCGGTGTGGCAGCCTGTGTGGTTTCCAAGGCGGAGGACAGCAATGGTCGGTTCCTGGCAGCACGTTTGAGGGCGACGCAATGTGATGACCGCTTTAGAGTCTGGGCCGCATCACGGGGCTCCAGGGCAGCCACCAATCCTAGACCGTCGTGCCAGTCCTGGAAGGCAGTCCCTCCTGGGATCCGGGCTTCCTGGGACCGCTGCCCACCTCCACACAGCGAGGCAGAGGCTAGCTAGCACAGCCCCAACAGCAACCTCGTAACCCAGCTGCTGTGTGGTGAGGGCTGGGTGCTGCAGCCATGGCATGGGGCACTCTCTCGGGCGGCGATGCTGGGTGCTCTCTGGGGCTCTGGTGGTGCGTAGCTCTCTCTCTCTCTCTCTGGGGCTCTGGTGGCGTGGGGCTCTCTCTGGGGCTCTGGTGGTGCGGGCTCTCTCTCTGGGGATCTGGCGGCATGGGGCTCGCTCTCTGGGACTCTGGCAGAGCGGGCTCTCTCTCTCTGGGGCTCTGGTGGCATGAGGTACTCTCTCTGGTAGCGCAGGACAGTCTCTTCCTGGTTGCGGAGGTACTCTTCGTGGTGTTGCTGTGCAGTACTCTCCCTCCAGCAGCGACTGCAGGCTCTCTGGCGGCGATTGTGGGCTCTAGTATAGATTACCACCTATATTTAATAAAACCATGTTCATTGCCTGACATAGTAGTGTGGTCTAGTTTATTTTCCTTCTGGTATTCTGCCTGGCTTATCCTATCCCAATCAGAAAGAATGAGTGCCCCTCCCCAGTGCAACATATGTTCAGCAGCAATCTGCCACATAAATTAAAGTGTATTTTATTTTTAAATAAATATAATAATTGATTCAGCATAATGCAATTGACATATCCAAATTCGACCTATGATTTCATATTATTTCATCAACAGTATACCACAAATACATACAATAAACTATCAACAATATATATGCATATATCACGGATAACAATCTGCTTGTGTCTCTGCAGTCTGGCTTCCGGTCACATTACAGTACTGAAACTGCTCTGCTCCGGATTGTAAATGATCTCCTGCTTAATGCTGATAATGCTGCTTCTCCCTCTGTGCTTGTCCTCCTTGACCGAACAGCCTCGTGTTTTTCCACACAGCTCTACTTAAAGCTCGACCCTGGAAGTCCCTCTGTCATGGTCCGGCTCTCGGCTTGCATCCAAGACATCAAACACTTTAATCTTGTTAGAACAAAAAATGCTCAAAAATCCGATGGCCCAAGATGGTGTTGTAACTGTGTTGTCTGTATTGCTGAAGACAAACTGCAACAGCAACACAGCCCATAGTCACAGTAGTAATAACAGCATGGTTACACTGTGCCCAGGGCAAGGATACGGAACACAGTGCTCCACCTCTCTGACTCTGTGATACAGCACACATATACTCTTCAGGCCAGCCTACAATTTCAGTTAATGTGCTTTGAAAATAAATGGCAGTATCTTGTGCATCACAGTTGCAGTGGGAAGGGTTATTGCAAAGGTTAAAGGCTGTCAGCAGACTGGTTTTCATTCCAGTGATAGTGGTTCTGTCAGCATGCTGGAATCCCAGAGAGGAAAAGGGGCAGTTCTGCAAAGGAGAATACCTTCTGTCCAGATTTCCATGAGATTTCTTTTCTTTTCTATGTTAGTTAAGACAGTGATATTATTGAAGCTCAAGTCCAAGACCTCCAGAGAGGCAGGAGGCAGTCAACGCCTCTAAATGGTCCAGTGCTTTTGACACTGCACTTGGTATAAAGGTAAGACTTAAAGCCTCTAAATGGTCCAGTGCTTTTGACACTACACTTGGTATAAAGGTAAGACTGGCATTAACTATAGACAATTGAGTTAACTGCCTCAGTACTT
Source organism: Acipenser oxyrinchus oxyrinchus (assembly GCA_030684275.1). Lineage (NCBI taxonomy): Eukaryota > Metazoa > Chordata > Actinopteri > Acipenseriformes > Acipenseridae > Acipenser > Acipenser oxyrinchus. The sequence goes on from CM060260.1 coordinate 11,154,675, forward strand.
TAACCAGTGTTGCTATTTCTGTAAACATATTAGATATTGGATAGTTTTAGACAAAAAATATTTTCCATGTTATTTGGTCAGGATGTGAAATTATTATTTCACACGCTCTTTGTTCAATAAGGGAATCCAAGGTCAATTATTCAATGCTTGACACAGTACCACTGCTTCACAAGAATGTACAGAATTTGTAGAAACATTCTTAACGCCTACCGAAGTATCTTGGGAATTTTCAAATGAGGTACTCAATGGCACAAGCTTTTCACTTCTCTTGAGATCAGCACGTAAGAGGTTTAATCTTTTGGTTGGGTTTGCAATGTCATCAATCACAGATTTCATCAGCTCTGTATGTTGCCACATTTTTAGCTCCAGAGTCAGCTTTTCAAAGACTGCTCAGTATTCCCTCAAGTCTCCAGTAACTAGATGAAATTCCTTCAGAGGAAGGCCACCAAGTTCTCGGAAGGTGTTCTGCCTCAAGGAAGAAATGTGAGGCTTGCCAAGCTTCAGAATGTGGAGGTTTTGAAGACAAAACCTGAAGTCAAACTGAGGTCCGAGGTGAATTTCCCTGTACATGTTGGTGATATCCAGGTGTTTTGAAAGGGCACCGCTGAAATTCTCTGCAGCCTGTGGTTTGAGATGTCCAGTTACTTCAGCTCTGGGTTGTCTTGAAAAGCCTCATGATCAACTTTACTGATTTGATTAAACTTCACATGAAGCGTTCTCAGCCCTCTGACACTTGAGAAATTCTGATTAAGTATTTTTTCAATGCTGTTGTAAGATCCAGGGTGGTAATGTTTGGTGGAAACGGACAGAGAGTGGAGGGGTAGTTCTGTGCATAGCAGTTAACTACACACTGTCCCTCTGCATTCACACACATCATGAAAAAGAACAAATTCTACCCCCATACCACAGCACCGTCTCCTAGATGCATATCGCAGGCCAACCAGGAAACACTGTACAGATCAGATCACGTGATTGAATTCTGGTAAAGTTCTGTAAAAATATAAAAGATTGTAAGAAACACACATGCAATCCACAATATAGACCTGAATCCCTGTATTGACACAGTATGAAACACCTTTTGATCCTTCACAAACTGAGTAGTATATTTTTGGCTAAAGGCGCTATAAAAATGTAAATAAATAAATAAGCAAATTATTAATAAGGAGTTCACTGTGTTGTGCTGCCTAACTGCAGTTAAAGCTGGTTTGCACATTGAGTTCAGTTATAATTCAGGCAGTTTCAAAATCAGACAGTGTCTCACATCTTGGCACTTGGTTGTAAATTGGAATGATTATGATGAAACAGTTTTTTCTGGTTAATTTATTATGTCATGTTTTAACAGTGGTAGTTCTCAATGCCGGATAGTGATGAAGATCTCTTTGCTTGTTTATTTTTCTTTATAGAAAAGCTAGAAATATTTTTAAGCTGTATAAAACAGAAAAAAATACCTCGAGGAAGGTGTTCTCTACACACAGTACTCCAAAGAGTGACTTCTCATTTTTTTCTCTTTCTGGTTTTTCAAGTTGTATTCACATTTCCCGCTGATAGATAAGAACACGCTCTTGTTCATGGACTAGGAGATGGGTAATGGTTTACATTCACTTGAAATGTTGAAATGTGACTTCCGCAGAGTGAGAGAGCAGCTCCTGAAACAGGGATCCCTTGGGGGAGGAGCTTGCTGTGGCTTTTTGTACTTTTGTTCAATTAAAAAACAAAATGTATTAATTGTTTTTGTGAAGACAATTAAGAAAAGCTAGAATTCAGGGGAGTTATTTTTAAAGACTTAACCAATTTTAAAAGGCATAGTTTTTTTTCCCTGTCATTGTTTAAAACTGTATATTGAATTTCTGTTTACCAGGCAGACAGGGTTTGCTAAACTCTAGTTCACATCAAACATTTATCTTACTTTGATGCCAGCTGTAAAGTATGTTGGTTAGTGAGGTATTTGAGAAGAAAAGACCCTACAGTCAAGCAATGAAGTGTTTTGCACCAGATGTGAGTAAATGAGAAAAAATCATATTTTTACTGTACAGACACAGTATAATCAACACAATAATGCTTTAGCAGACTCAACACAATCTTCACCTGTTACTCTCAACAAGGAGAACAGGAAACAACAAGTTTTCCACTTTTTGACTGCAAATCTTAAATATGCCCACAGATAATAAAATGTACGTGATAGAGTGTTTAGAGCTGTCCAGAATGCTTTTTTTTTTTTAATGTTGCTCAAACTGAGATAGCTGTGGCAATACCCACGATTTCCAATAAATCAAGTTCCTATATAGTGTGGACTGTAAGGCCCACGTAATTGCAGGATCGCTGACTGAGTTTAGAACGTGTAAATAACACAAAAAGTTATAATTTATATTACAATACACACACACACACACACACACACACACACACACACACACACACACACACACACACACACACACCACAGTCCAGAGTTATTTTCCAGAGTTCTTGTCAACAGCTTGGATCCTCAGGCATAGTGTTACAAGGTGAGTGGAGTACCATTCCACATTTGTATGAACTCCGTTTGCTTTTATTTATTTCTTTTACAGGTTTCCTGGAATGTCCACCAGAGGGCGCTGCGGAATTGGAACTGTAAGTAGTAGTGGCAGCCACGCTTGGATTATTTGGGTACAGCACTGTGGACAGCTCACTAGTGTCCCTTCTGGAGGAACAAACACATTACTGTTGCCTGGGTGTTAGTTGAAACATTCACAATTCCAAGTACACTTGTAAATTTGTAATCCAGTTACTTTTCTAGGTCTGGGCTCCCCTCCTGGAACACGTTGGAAACCCAGCCTGCTTTGGCACACGTGGGCAGTAAAAGAAACCTGTCGTTTTATAACTCAAAGCTTTTATAGCTTAAAATAAACATTTCTGTTTAAACAACGCTGGTCTCAGAGTGGTTATTCTACTCCTGTTAACAATTGCAGGAGATTTAAACACTGCCCTTTTAAAACCAGCACCAGTGAATTAATTGCAGCCCACTGGTAGACCTGTGGATCTCCTCCACAGGTAAACGAAGTTTTCCACAACTGCGTATAATTACAATCACAAACTGGTGCAGGTTCATCAGTCCAAAAATAAACAGTCCCATTCCATAACAAAACAGTGACTCCCGCGGTGTGTATGAAAAAGTACTCACTGTCTCCATCCTTTCTGATTCCTGTGCTTTAAGCCTGGCTCCTGGCTCCTTTCAGCACGGTGTCCCTTCTTCAAGCTTTGTTTTTGTATATCCCGGTTGCTGGATTTATCAAACACAACACTTGCAGACACACAGCTTGCTTTGTAAATGCACAACACCACCACCACTGAATAATTATTGCGTATCCTCAGGGAATACAATCTTTTAAAGCACTCATCAATAATATTTAGAAGATTTACTACTTTGCTTTTAAAGCGGACCTACCTGCTTGTTCAATGTATGCGATGTAGAGCGCTTCGCTCTGCGTTCTCCATTCCTCCCTCTTCTTACTCCTTCCTTCTACTCTCACTCGTTCAGCCACCTTTTTAAATCTACGGCACTGGCTGGCTTTGCTATTGGTGTTGGGAAATTGAGTTTTTATATAATGTGCCATCCCGTTTTACATTTTTATTATGTAAAATATTAACATCTTTACTATTGTACCCTTTACATACCTCTCCTGTGCCACAATAGGTTAGTCGCTGTGGCAATACCTGAGATTTCCTATCAATCGAGTTCCTATATCGGTTAGTCACTGTAATTTTCCTCCATGCTTTATTATTGTCACGTGCCTGAGTGACTGCTGTGACTCTCAGTTCTTCAGATTATCTTTTATTTTTGTATTTTAGATCATTAATATTTCAATGCATGTAAACAGCGTTTTTCAATTACATTATTTTACAAAAACAGAATAAAATGACACACATATAAAGATGTGAGATCTGCTACATGGATATAGTATGTGATAAAATAGTGAAGTTAAACAAGACACCGTTGAGACAATTGCCTAACTCCTTCTTAATAGATGCTCACAGCAGAGTTTAAAGCAACTGCATTCTTTGCGTCACAACTTTGCAATGTTTGGTGAAAACGTTCTTCCATTTACTAAATGTTTTGCTTCCTCACAAAGAGAATAAAAACATTTTTGACTATTTGGTTTATTTTTCTTCAACAGATATAAAAGTCTGTTTTTCCGTGAGTTTTTAATGTTTTGTTTTCAGAAACAAGAATAATGCATTCCATCATTTCTAAGAGAAGCTTGGTTTTGGCAGAAGGGTTATGTAGAGTAACCCTTTACTTTAACTTGGCTGTAATCCCTACAGAACGATGACAGACCTTAATATTGAACCCATTACTCAAATCATTAAAAGTGGACTTTTCATCTATGCATATAACTTTCATTATTGCATATTTCAGCTATCTCTAAAACAAATATCCGAACTCCTCACCCATACACAGCACAGCATACTGTAAAATGGGCCAGGACTTCTTTGTATTATTCTACTCCTTGTTATTCAGAGTGAGAATGGTTGTTTTGCCTTGTTGAATAGGCGGCAGGTAACTTGTAGAGTTGGAATGTCCCCACCATCCGTCATCTGAACCTGAACAGGCCCTCAGCCATGGAGCAGGCTTCCAGGGAAGGAGAATCAAGTCCATGTTACAGTCTGGTATCCTTGTCTCCTGGTATCTACACCATACATATTGTTCTATGTAAAATGGGGTTTCATAAAACAAACTGCTTTTTGTATCTCTGCATCTTGGGTTGTAGAAAGTCAACCATTTATTCCATGGCAATGGATGGGCTCCTGTTCAGTATCGCTTACTGTATGCAAATCTGCTGCCTTGTTTTGAACAGCTCATCTCATAAATAATCAGATTTTATGAATAAGATAAGTTGGACATTCATGAAACCTGTTCAAACCTGTTGTTGGTTTTGTAATAGATCTCCTCCTTGTGGCTGATGGGTTATTAATCCTGACATCAGCATAAGACACGTACCTACCTCTCAACTACAGAGCTTGCTCTTCAGTTGCACGGCAAGGCGTTCGTCTGTGAACAGTATGGTTTTATGCTTCATGTCCAGACCTTGCCTTTCCATTCAGTTCAATGGGCTGAGATGCCAATTAATTTCATCACAAGTCCAGAACAATTTAACAAATACAAAATCACAGAAAAAATTGCAATAAAAAAACTACTAAACGTATAGCTTGCTAAATTATTTATTATGATTATACAATCCAGGAATGACAACAGAAGTCAAAGACTGGAAAAGCAATGCTTTATGAATGCAAAAACATTATTGAAATTAGGTGCGGTAAATGTATGATACAGTAATTCTCAGAAGCAGTGCTAGGACTTGCAGCTTTCTAATGCACACTGTAAGAAGCTCTCTATACTAATATCTCATTTAGAGCAAGCATTTCCATATTTACTTTACAGAATGGATCTATTTTATTATTTCGGCCTAATTTTCATGCCAGTGTACTTGTAGGAATAATTATATCCTTTCCCTGAAGACCAGTTGATTCCATCTGCATAGGTCTCATGGGACCCTTTCAGGTAAAGACCGTTTAGGTTGGAGCTATGGCAATTGTTATACCACCATGCTCCTTTATATGTCTCAGGACACTTACTCAAAGACACGTCTTGATCCTTCGTAGAAAATGGCATGTTGTTATGACTGCCTAGAGAGTCACCTAAGGTCAAAACAAAAGTCAAAATTAAAATAAGACAGACGTTTTAAGAACATAAGAACATAAGAACGTTTATAAATGAGAGGAGGCCATTTGGCCCATCTTGCTCGTTTGGTTGTTAGTAGCTTATTGATCCCAGAATCTCATCAAGCAGCTTCTTGAATGATCCCAGGGTGTCAGCTTCAACAACATTACTGGGGAGTTGGTTCCAGACCCTCACAATTCTCTGTGTAAAAAAGTGCCTCCTATTTTCTGTTCTGAATGCACCTTTATCTAATCTCCATTTGTGACCCCTGGTCCTTGTTTCTTTTTTTCAGGTCGAAAAAGTCCCCTGGGTCGACATTGTCAATAACTTTTAGAATTTTAAATGCTTGAATCAGATCACCGCATAGTCTTCTTTGTTCAAGACTGAACAGATTCAATTATTTTAGCCTGTCTGCATATGACATGCCTTTTAAACCCGGGATAATTCTGGTTGCTCTTCTTTGCACTCTTTCTAGAGCAGCAATATCCTTTTTGTAACAAGGTGACCAGAACAGTTTTAGTGGTGTCCATAATTTTAGTTCTCTTGTAATAAAACCAATGACATGCAGATACTCATTTGCACCATGGAAACGGTGTGTAAAACTCAAATCTCATCTCATTACAGTAGCAAACTGGGGCTGCCGCCAGCTCCATCTCCAGTCTACAGTCCAATCAGCAACAAGACATTACACAAAGAGTCAAACATATTTCTTTTTGCTGCAGTTTGAGATATAAAATCCTCGCGTTCTTTCTATTGGGCTGCAATAGGCAACCTCCACCATCAGTGCAAGAGTGACATCTGCCAGCCCTCAATCCTAGCTGACAGCGTCCCAATTGAAATGGATTTGATCACAAAACATTGTGAAATGGGTGTAATGTTATTAATTGTACATAAGTGATTGTGAAGACATTTGATGTTTAAATAAAAGCAAAATTAAATTTGTTTTCCAAGCTAAAAGTATATTGCATTTGACCCTGTGAAAAAGTGTTCTTTCATAAAGGCTTTGTCAATCTGGCCCAATATAAATGGTGCTTATGTCTCAAAAAGCCAATCATTCAGATTGTCAAATTGTGATTGGAGGAGGATAGATCTGAGTTGTCAGCTAGAAATTCACCCATCAGTAAATCTCACATGTATGTGTACAGATTAGTCACATTTAAACAATTTGCATAGGGTGTGTAAATGCATTGTGTTTAAATCATAAACATTTTATAGCACTAGGAAATTAAAAAGAAAACTTACCCGCGGTACCACCTGTAAATTCACCCAGTACTAGCTTGTACTTCTCAGATTCCCGCAGGATTTTAAATGACTGGTATTTTGCAAAGGTTTTTACATTGTCAAAGTCTTCAAAATCAATACGTAATTCATGAGAACCTGTAAGAAAAATAATAGTAAATATTAGGAACAATGTACATCCAACTGTACTTAACAAGGCTGTCATTTCACTGAGGGGTTCTGGAAACCACAAGAGCCTCAAGAACCCTGGGATGGAATTCCAGTTTTATATGTAGACTTGAGAGATCAGAGATTCATTTGATATTATTGTGTTCTGTATAATTCTCTATTGTAGTTTTCTGCCTGCAGGGCTGCTTCTTAACAAGACTCACAGAAGCTGATTTTGTGAAGAGGTGGGGAAGCACACAATACCTTGGGGCAGGGCGATCAAAACCACTCTGCAGGGAAGGAGCTTTTAGGAAAGTTTGCAAACTTCACCCAAACTGAACTTCTTTCCAAGTAGATCAATTCCCTGTTACTTAGCAACATTTGGGGAGTTGATAATGCAAAGCTGGAAAACAAAGAATCCAGACTCCTACAAAGATCTAATCAATAAAAAAGAAATATGCAAATGTAAGAGTGTCAAGAATGCCCTGTTCATATTTATTTTACACTTGTATGTTATTATTTTATAAGATTGTTTTATTGATTTGATTAGTGCACGCTTTGTCTTGTCTGACACTTTTTGATAATTGATTTGTATCACGTTATGTTGGTTTCTCCACCCGCTTCCCTATGTTTCCCCTGTTGAGCACCTAGTAATTGAATTATTGATCAATTTAATCAATAGCACATGTTTCTACAAACGGGATGGCCATCCTGGGGTTTATATGTCTGTGCAGGAGTGGGAACACAGTGTTTGGAGCGGGAACGATGAGTGAGAGAGACGGAGACGGAAACGGACCAGTAAATGGACCATCCCGACAATAAATATTGGGCTGATTGTATGCTGGTGTTAAAATGTATCTGTGTGATTTTCTTGGCGACCTTTTTCCTACATTTTTCAGATCTGTCATCTGAATAAAAAGAACCTAAAGGATCTTTAATTTGTTCGGTGCCTTATCACACTGAACATGTGTAGTCAGGCTACATTAGTACTTTTATATTCAACACTTGCTACATCTTGTGATATTTTGGAATTAAAGGCAGGTTTGTGGTGCGTTTGTACGCTTCCGTGACCGGGGAGGTGTTACACAAAGAAATAAAGTAAAAAAGAGAAGTGAAGTTTACATAAACTGATATATTATAATTGTAAGTTCAGGACATTTCAGACAGTGTCCTTCAACTTCAAAAATGTCAATATCTAAGTAGGACTGAACACAATGCAAAACAAAATACTGGTAATATTTAAATTTCTAAAAAGAATCCGAATACTAGAAATACTTTATATTTTAATAATTGGCTGCAACGTTTTGGCTTCTGTCTTCTTCAGATAGCATGGTAGAAACAGCCAGATATACATCACTCTGAATTCATAATTCATACTGGAGAGTATGTGGACAATGATATGCTAAGGATAAGTGTATATGACAGAGACACTGTGTCCACCAGTGGGTTGTTCAATACTGTCATTAGGCAGGATAGTATGTAACCTGTAGTGAATGTACCTGTTTCTGTTAATAAATGAATGTTGTCATTCCCCAGCCAAAACTCTGCCAACTTGCTGCCAAATCCTCTCTTGTATGAATTCCAGTCCCGAAAGAAGTCTACTGATCCATCCATACGTTTCTGGAATACCTGCAGTGGCATCAACAATAACTTTAAGATTAGATTTGAGAAAGAATGAAATACTGCGACATATCTGTATTACTGCCTCTGAACTCTCTCCAGTCGAGCAGAGTAATGAAAGTCACTCGGCAGCCTGTGGTTTCTGAACCTATTTAAGCTGACACACTTACCGAATTAGGGGATGTTTTTAACCACAGGTTGGGAACCTCAGAGCTAAGGAACGTGGGAAGGGTTTGTGGGATGACTTACAAGCCAGCCTCCTCCGTCTGTGTCCATGTCACAGTACACACTGATGCCTTTGTTGCTCTCCGTGTACACTGTGTACCAGCCACTCAGTGTGTGCCCTTCTTCTAGCAGCTCCTTACAGTTCTTAGCGCCTGCATTGATAGCACAACATACATTCAAATGTCATTTTAATGAGGTATCATTATTATTATTATTATTTATTTCTTAGCAGACGCCCTTATCCAGGGCGACTTACAATTGTTACAAGTTATCACATTATTTTTACATACAATTACCCATTTATACAGTTGGGTTTTACTGGAGCAATCTAGGTAAAGTACCTTGCTCAAGGGTCCAGCAGCAGTGTCCCCACCTGGGATTGAACCCACAACCCTCCGGTCAAGAGTCCAGAGCCCTAACCACTATTCCACACTGCTGACCATGCAGTCATTCAGAGTTATGTTGCTTCAATATAGCTTATTTATCATTAAACCTCATCTGTACCAGAATGTTTTTCCTCTAAGATTGGGCAGCATTACTGTCATACAGTAAGTCCCAGGGACCCTGTGCAGGAGAGACTATGTAGATTGCAATGAATAATGGACTTCAATTGAGGTCAAACAACAAGTCAAGTATTCTGGTGCCAGACAATATCAGCCAGTGAAGTGTTCTTTGTAGTCATTTTCAGTAGGGATAAGTTGTTTCCTACTCATTTCTTAAATTTGAAATATTTCATTTATTCCCTGATTGATTGGATTAGTTTTTTGTTTACTGTATTAAGTGATTTTACCCCATTACAGGAGCATTGTTGGGACGGCTGTCTGAAATTCTTGTTCAGATTCAGAAAAGGTTTATTTATGCCAGGATACTTCATTGCTTGGTGTGTATTTCCATAGGGAGGGTGAGTGCCAAACACCATAACTGGTTTCATAAATTGTGTTGTGTTTGTGGTTGTGGGTGTAATCTAGTCAAGTGTAAGATTTTTACATTAATTTTTTTTGACACAGTTCATAGTGTGACACTTATTTACAGTGCTCCCCTTTACAATGCTGTAGTCATGGGCCATAGTTATGAGACTGTGCTGTTCGTGTTCCAGCTTATAATAAGAATGAAAGCACTGGTGCAGTGCCAATATGGAGCAAATGGGAGCCATGACCATACCGCATTATAACTGGTTCCATGGTATGAAGGACCACTATAAAGGTATATTGTTTGACTAGGGTGTAAGACCATAAGAGTGATTAAGAGGTTAAACTTAAATATAATTGCACTGTACCTTCAAAACTGTAACAAGAAGAAAAAGTAACGTGAGAACCTGCACATAACACAAGCCTTGCCATTTAAATACTTCAATAGAACAGATTTACCTTTGTCTTCTTGTGTGACCTTTCCAATTGGTCCAGGTTCACCTTTCATTCCTAAAAAGCACACAGTATAAAGTAGTTCAGAAAACAGACACCTGATCCACTCTCTCCTCCACACACCCCTTTGCTCAGAGCTATCATAAGAACAGAGGAAATGTTGACACGAGGACAGGCCTTTGAGGCCTTTGCTAGCACACCGGTGCCTCTTCTGGAGGAATTGAAATGTGATATTATTGTTCAAAATAGAACACAAGTATATACCTCACCAGTGAAATATAAATACAGTTTTATAGAAGCATTCTGTTCACCTTTGTCACCAACTGGACCCATCTTCCCAAAGGCTCCTGGTTCTCCTTTCGCTCCTATAAAAGCATAGAAGACCTTTTAGAAGTCCATCCGGTACACTCTCTACTGTATACTGGTATTACTCAAGCTACTGCACATATACTAGAGTTCTGACAAGAATTAACTCTCAGAAAACTCCCAACTGAACATCCTGCTGATAGCAAGAAGTTGGAAAATAACAGGATTACTCAGGAATAGAATGAATGAAACAAAAATAGATGATAAATAAAGACAACGAAAATGCCATGAAAAACATAACATGAACAAAAGGCAGACCATTCTTATCCCTAAAATAAACAACTCAATCTGCAAGTGCAAACAAACAGCCACAGCTCCCACAGCTGTGTATTTTTATATGTCATTTTTGTGCTTTGTGTGTTTTATCTGGATATATTTTTAGATTTTTAATGTATTTGTTTGCTTCTCAATCGCATACATTTTGTTTGTTAAGTTTGCAATCCAACTCAATGTTAAGATTGCAATACAAACTAAATCTGCAGTGGACTCATTATTATTATTATTATTTATTTATTTAGCAGACGCCTTTATCCAAGGCGACTTACAGAGACTAGGGTGTGTGAACTATGCATCAGCTGCAGAGTCACTTACAACTACGTCTCACCCGAAAGACGGAGCACAAGGAGGTTAAGTGACTTGCTCAGGGCCACACAATGAGTCGTTGGCTGAGGTGGGATTTGAACCGGGACCTCCTGGTTACAAGCCCTTTTCTTTAACCACTGGACCACACAGCGTTATATTAGCAATGGGGAAATGAAAGGGGTATGGAAGAAGGAAAACACAAGACACAGCCATTGGCTGCATTCCCCAATCCCAGCCCTGACAGAGATGCGTAAATGAAAAGCACAAACACTTCCAGCTGTCTACAAAGTTGATCGACTGCCTGGAATTTAGAGGGAAGTCAATAGCAGGAAATGTGAATAGGCTTATATTAGCACTGATTGCTTCATTTGTTGGGCACAAAGAAAGCTCAGTTTCATGTTAAGGGTTACTGTACCTTTAGCCCCCAAAGAACCTTGTTCCCCTTTACTGCCAGGGATCCCCGAATGCCATTGGTCCCCGGCACCCCAGGAAGTCCCGGACACCCCTGAAGGATAGTCAGCCTTTCCTGGTCATTCAGACCCACCAGTTTCACCTCTGGAACACAAGAGACTGCAGATTCAGAAGGAATCAGTGTATACTGAAAACAAACTGGAAGTTTGATTCAAATAAAGAGGTCAGTTATACAGTGATGCAACTTTCTCATGGTGAAAGAAACTGCATCTGTGAACACAAGATAAAAACCACTAAATAGAGAGCTGAGAAGGTCTGCAAACTGGAAAGAGTAGCTGAAAAGTAGAGGAAAGGTGAATCTGCATTTCAACACTTTCTTTCTTTTAGAAAGGGGCCAATTAATAATTTCTCTAGTTTAGATTGAATATTATGCTTCACAAGGGTTCACATATTCACATTTATAATTTCCGATAATAATTATTATTATTATTGTTATTATTATTATTATTTGAAAACTCCAAGTGAGGTTATTTATTCCTCCATTTGCTCCCCAAGTTGAAATGTCCAATTTGAATGTCTCCTTGCCACTGTAATCCATGTACTGAAGACAAAGTTCTCCTCTCTTCCCACTGCTTCAGCCCAGCAAACAAAACTAATGCTGCGTAATATTTTAAAATAAGTAATAGTACTTACCAGGGCAGGTTTGATCAGCATTGGTGTATGAAGTAAAGCACAGTATAAGTAATACAGTAGTTGATTTCTGGAGCAGCATTCTCCTAGTATTAGTGCGAGTGCCTCTTTTTCTATTGTAGTCCATCATTGTGAAGTTTACCGTGGTCAACACCCATTTTTATACTCAAGGCTGGACCTGAATCAGCCCTCCTCAAATATTTCTATTCCCGAGTGTATTGTAAGAAAGTGAATAGAGAGTTCAAACCAAATAGTTTGTGCTAGGTTCAGATATTATGTTTATTACTAAAGGACTATTGAAAACAGGTACACGTTCCAATACAGGCTATAAAACAAAACATATCCATTTTATATAGGACAATGAATATTAATACAGAAAAAAATGAATAAAGTAGAACACAATCTAGTTAGATGTGTACAGATCTAGCTCCCATGGCTGTGCTTCGGCACATTCATAACCACGCCCCTCACATGGACTGGAGGTGGGGCTAAGCGTGACAACCAAACACTAATTGTTAAAACTAAACAACATAAGAAAGTTTACAAACGAGAGGAGGCCATTCAGCCCATCTTGCTCGTTTGGTTGTTAGTAGCTTATTGATCTCAGAATCTCATCAAGCAGCTTCTTTATAGGATCCCAGGGTGTCAGCTTCAACAACTGGGAAGTTGGTTCCAGACTCTCACAATTCTCTGTGTAAAAGTGCCTCCTATTTCCTGTTCTGAATGCCCCTTTATCTAATCTCCATTTGTGATCCCTGGTCCTTGTTTCTTTTTTCAGGTTGAAAAAGTCCCTTTGGTCGTCATTGTCAATACCTTTTAGAATTTTGATGGTAAAACTACATTAGTTACAGGTAAAGCCTGATAACATATTCAGTTATAAGGGTCTACACAGCATCATGCATCGTGTTCCTAAGGAATATGAGGGTCTGAAAAGGAACCTCAAAAGAAACAGAATACCACGATGACCTACGAGTTTCAGAAAACCATAGTGCAAGAAATATGGAAAACAAATTCAGATACTGCTGTTTTGAGGTAACCAGCAAAAGAGGTGCAGCCAACACAAACCCCATCTACATACCGCTGCACTGTGCACGTGACACCCCAGGCAGCTTGCCAGCACTGCTTAGACACAAAACACGCTTCAACTCACAGACACAAATGGCGGGAAGGCACGGCAGCACACACACACACAGCAATACACAAACACTCCCCTCCCTCCCCCAGCGTCCAATTCCAAGCAGTCCCAAACTGACCCGCTGTTACACCGCCCCACTCAATCGCTTCCCAGCCCGGGAAGCACTGACCTGGTCCCGTGTGGCAGCCTGTGTGGTTTCCAAGGCGGAGGACAGCAATGGTCGGTTCCTGGCAGCACGTTTGAGGGCGTACGCAATGTGATGACCGCTTTAGAGTCTGGGCGCATCACGGGGCTCCAGGGCAGCCACCAATCCTAGACCGTCGTGCCAGTCCTGGAAGGCAGTCCCTCCTGGGATCCGGGCTTCCTGGGACCGCTGCCCACCTCCACACAGCGAGGCAGAGGCTAGCTAGCACAGCCCCAACAGCAACCTCGTAACCCAGCTGCTGTGTGGTGAGGGCTGGGTGCTGCAGCCATGGCATGGGGCACTCTCTCGGCGGCGATGCTGGGTGCTCTCTGGGGCTCTGGTGGTGCGTAGCTCTCTCTCTCTCTCTGGGGCTCTGGTGGCGTGGGGCTCTCTCTCTGGGGCTCTGGTGGTGCGGGGCTCTCTCTCTGGGGATCTGGCGGCATGGGGCTCGCTCTCTGGGACTCTGGCAGAGCGGGGCTCTCTCTCTCTGGGGCTCTGGTGGCATGAGGTACTCTCTCTCTGGTAGCGCAGGACAGTCTCTTCCTGGTTGCGGGAGGTACTCTTTCGTGGTGTTGCTGTGCAGTACTCTCCCTCCAGCAGCGACTGCAGGCTCTCTGGCGGCGATTGTGGGCTCTAGTATAGATTACCACCTATATTTAATAAAACCATGTTCATTGCCTGACATAGTAGTGTGGTCTAGTTTATTTTCCTTCTGGTATTCTGCCTGGCTTATCCTATCCCAATCAGAAAGAATGAGTGCCCCTCCCCAGTGCAACATATGTTCAGCAGCAATCTGCCACATAAATTAAAGTGTATTTTATTTTTAAATAAATATAATAATTGATTCAGCATAATGCAATTGACATATCCAAATTCGACCTATGATTTCATATTATTTCATCAACAGTATACCACAAATACATACAATAAACTATCAACAATATATATGCATATATCACGGATAACAATCTGCTTGTGTCTCTGCAGTCTGGCTTCCGGTCACATTACAGTACTGAAACTGCTCTGCTCCGGATTGTAAATGATCTCCTGCTTAATGCTGATAATGCTGCTTCTCCCTCTGTGCTTGTCCTCCTTGACCGAACAGCCTCGTGTTTTTCCACACAGCTCTACTTAAAGCTCGACCCTGGAAGTCCCTCTGTCATGGTCCGGCTCTCGGCTTGCATCCAAGACATCAAACACTTTAATCTTGTTAGAACAAAAAATGCTCAAAAATCCGATGGCCCAAGATGGTGTTGTAACTGTGTTGTCTGTATTGCTGAAGACAAACTGCAACAGCAACACAGCCCATAGTCACAGTAGTAATAACAGCATGGTTACACTGTGCCCAGGGCAAGGATACGGAACACAGTGCTCCACCTCTCTGACTCTGTGATACAGCACACATATACTCTTCAGGCCAGCCTACAATTTCAGTTAATGTGCTTTGAAAATAAATGGCAGTATCTTGTGCATCACAGTTGCAGTGGGAAGGGTTATTGCAAAGGTTAAAGGCTGTCAGCAGACTGGTTTTCATTCCAGTGATAGTGGTTCTGTCAGCATGCTGGAATCCCAGAGAGGAAAAGGGGGCAGTTCTGCAAAGGAGAATACCTTCTGTCCAGATTTCCATGAGATTTCTTTTCTTTTCTATGTTAGTTAAGACAGTGATATTATTGAAGCTCAAGTCCAAGACCTCCAGAGAGGCAGGGAGGCAGTCAACGCCTCTAAATGGTCCAGTGCTTTTGACACTGCACTTGGTATAAAGGTAAGACTTAAAGCCTCTAAATGGTCCAGTGCTTTTGACACTACACTTGGTATAAAGGTAAGACTGGCATTAACTATAGACAATTGAGTTAACTGCCTCAGTACTTTAACCAGTGTTGCTATTTCTGTAAACATATTAGATATTGGATAGTTTTAGACAAAAAAAATATTTTCCATGTTATTTGGTCAGGATGTGAAATTATTATTTCACACGCTCTTTGTTCAATAAGGGAATCCAAGGTCAATTATTCAATGCTTGACACAGTACCACTGCTTCACAAGAATGTACAGAATTTGTAGAAACATTCTTAACGCCTACCAAGTATCTTGGGAATTTTCAAATGAGGTACTCAATGGCACAAGCTTTTCACTTCTCTTGAGATCAGCACGTAAGAGGTTTAATCTTTTGGTTGGGTTTGCAATGTCATCAATCACAGATTTCATCAGCTCTGTATGTTGCCACATTTTTAGCTCCAGAGTCAGCTTTTCAAAGACTGCTCGTATTCCCTCAAGTCTCCAGTAACTAGATGAAATTCCTTCAGAGGAAGGCCACCAAGTTCTCGGAAGGTGTTCTGCCTCAAGGAAGAAATGTGAGGCTTGCCAAGCTTCAGAATGTGGAGGTTTTGAAGACAAAACCTGAAGTCAAACTGAGGTCCGAGGTGAATTTCCCTGTACATGTTGGTGATATCCAGGTGTTTTGAAAGGGCACCGCTGAAATTCTCTGCAGCCTGTGGTTTGAGATGTCCAGTTACTTCAGCTCTGGGTTGTCTTGAAAAGCCTCATGATCAACTTTACTGATTTGATTAAACTTCACATGAAGCGTTCTCAGCCCTCTGACACTTGAGAAATTCTGATTAAGTATTTTTTCAATGCTGTTGTAAGATCCAGGGTGGTAATGTTTGGTGGAAACGGACAGAGAGTGGAGGGGTAGTTCTGTGCATAGCAGTTAACTACACACTGTCCCTCTGCATTCACACACATCATGAAAAAGAACAAATTCTACCCCCATACCACAGCACCGTCTCCTAGATGCATATCGCAGGCCAACCAGGAAACACTGTACAGATCAGATCACGTGATTGAATTCTGGTAAAGTTCTGTAAAAATATAAAAGATTGTAAGAAACACACATGCAATCCACAATATAGACCTGAATCCCTGTATTGACACAGTATGAAACACCTTTTGATCCTTCACAAACTGAGTAGTATATTTTTGGCTAAAGGCGCTATAAAAATGTAAATAAATAAATAAGCAAATTATTAATAAGGAGTTCACTGTGTTGTGCTGCCTAACTGCAGTTAAAGCTGGTTTGCACATTGAGTTCAGTTATAATTCAGGCAGTTTCAAAATCAGACAGTGTCTCACATCTTGGCACTTGGTTGTAAATTGGAATGATTATGATGAAACAGTTTTTTTCTGGTTAATTTATTATGTCATGTTTTAACAGTGGTAGTTCTCAATGCCGGATAGTGATGAAGATCTCTTTGCTTGTTTATTTTTCTTTATAGAAAAGCTAGAAATATTTTTAAGCTGTATAAAACAGAAAAAATACCTCGAGGAAGGTGTTCTCTACACACAGTACTCCAAAGAGTGACTTCTCATTTTTTCTCTTTCTGGTTTTTCAAGTTGTATTCACATTTCCGCTGATAGATAAGAACACGCTCTTGTTCATGGACTAGGAGATGGGTAATGGTTTACATTCACTTGAAATGTTGAAATGTGACTTCCAGAGTGAGAGAGCAGCTCCTGAAACAGGGATCCCTTGGGGAGGAGCTTGCTGTGGCTTTTTGTACTTTTGTTCAATTAAAAACAAAATGTATTAATTGTTTTTGTGAAGACAATTAAGAAAAGCTAGAATTCAGGGAGTTATTTTTAAAGACTTAACCAATTTTAAAAGGCATAGTTTTTTTTCCCTGTCATTGTTTAAAACTGTATATTGAATTTCTGTTTACCAGGCAGACAGGGTTTGCTAAACTCTAGTTCACATCAAACATTTATCTTACTTTGATGCCAGCTGTAAAGTATGTTGGTTAGTGAGGTATTTGAGAAGAAAAGACCCTACAGTCAAGCAATGAAGTGTTTTGCACCAGATGTGAGTAAATGAGAAAAAATCATATTTTTACTGTACAGACACAGTATAATCAACACAATAATGCTTTAGCAGACTCAACACAATCTTCACCTGTTACTCTCAACAAGGAGAACAGGAAACAACAAGTTTTCCACTTTTGACTGCAAATCTTAAATATGCCCACAGATAATAAAATGTACGTGATAGAGTGTTTAGAGCTGTCCAGAATGCTTTTTTTTTTTTAATGTTGCTCAAACTGAGATAGCTGTGGCAATACCCACGATTTCCAATAAATCAAGTTCCTATATAGTGTGGACTGTAAGGCCCACGTAATTGCAGGATCGCTGACTGAGTTTAGAACGTGTAAATAACACAAAAAGTTATAATTTATATTACAATACACACACACACACACACACACACACACACACACACACACACACACACACACACACACACACACCACAGTCCAGAGTTATTTTCCAGAGTTCTTGTCAACAGCTTGGATCCTCAGGCATAGTGTTACAAGGTGAGTGGAGTACCATTCCACATTTGTATGAACTCCGTTTGCTTTTATTTATTTCTTTTACAGGTTTCCTGGAATGTCCACCAGAGGGCGCTGCGGAATTGGAACTGTAAGTAGTAGTGGCAGCCACGCTTGGATTATTTGGGTACAGCACTGTGGACAGCTCACTAGTGTCCCTTCTGGAGGAACAAACACATTACTGTTGCCTGGGTGTTAGTTGAAACATTCACAATTCCAAGTACACTTGTAAATTTGTAATCCAGTTACTTTTCTAGGTCTGGGCTCCCCTCCTGGAACACGTTGGAAACCCAGCCTGCTTTGGCACACGTGGGCAGTAAAAGAAACCTGTCGTTTTATAACTCAAAGCTTTTATAGCTTAAAATAAACATTTCTGTTTAAACAACGCTGGTCTCAGAGTGGTTATTCTACTCCTGTTAACAATTGCAGGAGATTTAAACACTGCCCTTTTAAAACCAGCACCAGTGAATTAATTGCAGCCCACTGGTAGACCTGTGGATCTCCTCCACAGGTAAACGAAGTTTTCCACAACTGCGTATAATTACAATCACAAACTGGTGCAGGTTCATCAGTCCAAAAATAAACAGTCCCATTCCATAACAAAACAGTGACTCCGCGGTGTGTATGAAAAAGTACTCACTGTCTCCATCCTTTCTGATTCCTGTGCTTTAAGCCTGGCTCCTGGCTCCTTTCAGCACGGTGTCCCTTCTTCAAGCTTTGTTTTTGTATATCCCGGTTGCTGGATTTATCAAACACAACACTTGCAGACACACAGCTTGCTTTGTAAATGCACAACACCACCACCACTGAATAATTATTGCGTATCCTCAGGGAATACAATCTTTTAAAGCACTCATCAATAATATTTAGAAGATTTACTACTTTGCTTTTAAAGCGGACCTACCTGCTTGTTCAATGTATGCGATGTAGAGCGCTTCGCTCTGCGTTCTCCATTCCTCCCTCTTCTTACTCCTTCCTTCTACTCTCACTCGTTCAGCCACCTTTTTAAATCTACGGCACTGGCTGGCTTTGCTATTGGTGTTGGGAAATTGAGTTTTTATATAATGTGCCATCCCGTTTTACATTTTTATTATGTAAAATATTAACATCTTTACTATTGTACCCTTTACATACCTCTCCTGTGCCACAATAGGTTAGTCGCTGTGGCAATACCTGAGATTTCCTATCAATCGAGTTCCTATATCGGTTAGTCACTGTAATTTTCCTCCATGCTTTATTATTGTCACGTGCCTGAGTGACTGCTGTGACTCTCAGTTCTTCAGATTATCTTTTATTTTTGTATTTTAGATCATTAATATTTCAATGCATGTAAACAGCGTTTTTCAATTACATTATTTTACAAAAACAGAATAAAATGACACACATATAAAGATGTGAGATCTGCTACATGGATATAGTATGTGATAAAATAGTGAAGTTAAACAAGACACCGTTGAGACAATTGCCTAACTCCCTTCTTAATAGATGCTCACAGCAGAGTTTAAAGCAACTGCATTCTTTGCGTCACAACTTTGCAATGTTTGGTGAAAACGTTCTTCCATTTACTAAATGTTTTGCTTCCTCACAAAAGAGAATAAAAACATTTTTGACTATTTGGTTTATTTTTCTTCAACAGATATAAAAGTCTGTTTTTCCGTGAGTTTTTTTAATGTTTTGTTTTCAGAAACAAGAATAATGCATTCCATCATTTCTAAGAGAAGCTTGGTTTTGGCAGAAGGGTTATGTAGAGTAACCCTTTACTTTAACTTGGCTGTAATCCCTACAGAACGATGACAGACCTTAATATTGAACCCATTACTCAAATCATTAAAAGTGGACTTTTCATCTATGCATATAACTTTCATTATTGCATATTTCAGCTATCTCTAAAACAAATATCCGAACTCCTCACCCATACACAGCACAGCATACTGTAAAATGGGCCAGGACTTCTTTGTATTATTCTACTCCTTGTTATTCAGAGTGAGAATGGTTGTTTTGCCTTGTTGAATAGGCGGCAGGTAACTTGTAGAGTTGGAATGTCCCCACCATCCGTCATCTGAACCTGAACAGGCCCTCAGCCATGGAGCAGGCTTCCAGGGAAGGAGAATCAAGTCCATGTTACAGTCTGGTATCCTTGTCTCCTGGTATCTACACCATACATATTGTTCTATGTAAAATGGGGTTTCATAAAACAAACTGCTTTTTGTATCTCTGCATCTTGGGTTGTAGAAAGTCAACCATTTATTCCATGGCAATGGATGGGCTCCTGTTCAGTATCGCTTACTGTATGCAAATCTGCTGCCTTGTTTTGAACAGCTCATCTCATAAATAATCAGATTTTATGAATAAGATAAGTTGGACATTCATGAAACCTGTTCAAACCTGTTGTTGGTTTTGTAATAGATCTCCTCCTTGTGGCTGATGGGTTATTAATCCTGACATCAGCATAAGACACGCACCTACCTCTCAACTACAGAGCTTGCTCTTCAGTTGCACGGCAAGGCGTTCGTCTGTGAACAGTATGGTTTGCGCTTCATGTCCAGACCTTGCCTTTCCATTCAGTTCAATGGGCTGAGATGCCAATTAATTTCATCACAAGTCCAGAACAATTTAACAAATACAAAATCACAGAAAAAAATTGCAATAAAAAAAACTACTAAACGTATAGCTTGCTAAATTATTTATTATGATTATACAATCCAGGAATGACAACAGAAGTCAAAGACTGGAAAAGCAATGCTTTATGAATGCAAAAAACATTATTGAAATTAGGTGCGGGTAAATGTATGATACAGTAATTCTCAGAAGCAGTGCTAGGACTTGCAGCTTTCTAATGCACACTGTAAGAAGCTCTCTATACTAATATCTCATTTAGAGCAAGCATTTCCATATTTACTTTACAGAATGGATCTATTTTATTATTTCGGCCTAATTTTCATGCCAGTGTACTTGTAGGAATAATTATATCCTTTCCCTGAAGACCAGTTGATTCCATCTGCATAGGTCTCATGGGACCCTTTCAGGTAAAGACCGTTTAGGTTGGAGCTATGGCAATTGTTATACCACCATGCTCCTTTATATGTCTCAGGACACTTACTCAAAGACACGTCTTGATCCTTCAGAGAAAATGGCATGTTGTTATGACTGCCTAGAGAGTCACCTAAGGTCAAAACAAAAGTCAAAATTAAAATAAGACAGACGTTTTAAGAACATAAGAACATAAGAACGTTTATAAATGAGAGGAGGCCATTTGGCCCATCTTGCTCGTTTGGTTGTTAGTAGCTTATTGATCCCAGAATCTCATCAAGCAGCTTCTTGAATGATCCCAGGGTGTCAGCTTCAACAACATTACTGGGGAGTTGGTTCCAGACCCTCACAATTCTCTGTGTAAAAAGTGCCTCCTATTTTCTGTTCTGAATGCACCTTTATCTAATCTCCATTTGTGACCCCTGGTCCTTGTTTCTTTTTCAGGTCGAAAAAGTCCCTGGGTCGACATTGTCAATAACTTTTAGAATTTTAAATGCTTGAATCAGATCACGCATAGTCTTCTTTGTTCAAGACTGAACAGATTCAATTATTTTAGCCTGTCTGCATATGACATGCCTTTTAAACCCGGATAATTCTGGTTGCTCTTCTTTGCACTCTTTCTAGAGCAGCAATATCCTTTTTGTAACAAGGTGACCAGAACAGTTTTAGTGGTGTCCATAATTTTAGTTCTCTTGTAATAAAACCAATGACATGCAGATACTCATTTGCACCATGGAAACGGTGTGTAAAACTCAAATCTCATCTCATTACAGTAGCAAACTGGGGCTGCCGCCAGCTCCATCTCCAGTCTACAGTCCAATCAGCAACAAGACATTACACAAAGAGTCAAACATATTTCTTTTTGCTGCAGTTTGAGATATAAAATCCTCGCGTTCTTTCTATTGGGCTGCAATAGGCAACCTCCACCATCAGTGCAAGAGTGACATCTGCCAGCCCTCAATCCTAGCTGACAGCGTCCCAATTGAAATGGATTTGATCACAAAACATTGTGAAATGGGTGTAATGTTATTAATTGTACATAAGTGATTGTGAAGACATTTGATGTTTAAATAAAAGCAAAATTAAATTTGTTTTCCAAGCTAAAAGTATATTGCATTTGACCCTGTGAAAAGTGTTCTTTCATAAAGGCTTTGTCAATCTGGCCCAATATAAATGGTGCTTATGTCTCAAAAGCCAATCATTCAGATTGTCAAATTGTGATTGGAGGAGGATAGATCTGAGTTGTCAGCTAGAAATTCACCCATCAGTAAATCTCACATGTATGTGTACAGATTAGTCACATTTAAACAATTTGCATAGGGTGTGTAAATGCATTGTGTTTAAATCATAAACATTTTATAGCACTAGGAAATTAAAAGAAAACTTACCCGCGGTACCACCTGTAAATTCACCCAGTACTAGCTTGTACTTCTCAGATTCCCCAGGATTTTAAATGACTGGTATTTTGCAAAGGTTTTTACATTGTCAAAGTCTTCAAAATCAATACGTAATTCATGAGAACCTGTAAGAAAATAATAGTAAATATTAGGAACAATGTACATCCAACTGTACTTAACAAGGCTGTCATTTCACTGAGGGTTCTGGAAACCACAAGAGCCTCAAGAACCCTGGGATGGAATTCCAGTTTTATATGTAGACTTGAGAGATCAGAGATTCATTTGATATTATTGTGTTCTGTATAATTCTCTATTGTAGTTTTCTGCCTGCAGGGCTGCTTCTTAACAAGACTCACAGAAGCTGATTTTGTGAAGAGGTGGGGAAGCACACAATACCTTGGGGCAGGGCGATCAAAACCACTCTGCAGGAAGGAGCTTTTAGAAAAGTTTGCAAACTTCACCCAAACTGAAATTCTTTCCAAGTAGATCAATTCCCTGTTACTTAGCAACGTTTGGCGAGTTGATAATGCAAAGCTGGAAAACAAAGAATCCAGACTCCTACAAAGATCTAATCAATAAAAAAGAAATATGCAAATGTAAGAGTGTCAAGAATGCCCTGTTCATATTTATTTTACACTTGTATGTTATTATTTTATAAGATTGTTTTATTGATTTGATTAGTGCACGCTTTGTGTTGTCTGACACTTTTGATAATTGATTTGTATCACGTTATGTTGGTTTCTCCACCCGCTTCCCTATGTTTCCCCTGTTGAGCACCTAGTAATTGAATTATTGATCAATTTAATCAATAGCACATGTTTCTACAAACGGGATGGCCATCCTGGGGTTTATATGTCTGTGCAGGAGTGGGAACACAGTGTTTGGAGCGGGAAGCGATGAGTGAGAGAGACGGAGACGGAAGCGGACCAGTAAATGGACCATCCCGACAATAAATATTGGGCTGATTGTATGCCGGTGTTAAAATGTATATGTGTGCTTTTCTTGGCGACCTTTTTCCTACATTTTTCAGATCTGTCATCTGAATAAAAAGAACCTAAAGGGTCTTTAATTTGTTCGGTGCCTTATCACACTGAACATGTGTAGTCAGGCTACATTAGTACTTTTATATTCAACACTTGCTACACCTTGTGATATTTTGGAATTAAAGGCAGGTTTGTGGTGCGTTTATGCGCTTCTGTGACCGGGAGGTGTTACACAAAGAAGTAAAGTAAAAAGAGAAGTAAAGTTTACATAAACTGATATATTATAATTGTAAGTTCAGGACATTTCAGACAGTGTCCTTCAACTTCAAAAATGTCAATATCTAAGTAGGACTGAACACAATGCAAAACAAAATACTGGTAATATTTAAATTTCTAAAAAGAATCGAATACTAGAAATACTTTATATTTTAATAATTGGCTGCAACGTTTTGGCTTCTGTCTTCTTCAGATAACATGGTAGAAATAGCCAGATATACATCACTCTGAATTCATAATTCATACTGGAGAGTATGTGGACAATGATATGCTAAGGATAAGTGTATATGACAGAGACACTGTGTCCACCAGTGGGTTGTTCAATACTGTCATTAGGCAGGATAGTATGTAACCTGTAGTGAATGTACCTGTTTCTGTTAATAAATGAATGTTGTCATTCCCCAGCCAAAACTCTGCCAACTTGCTGCCAAATCCTCTCTTGTATGAATTCCAGTCCCGAAAGAAGTCTACTGATCCATCCATACGTTTCTGGAATACCTGCAGTGGCATCAACAATAACTTTAAGATTAGATTTGAGAAAGAATGAAATACTGCGACATATCTGTATTACTGCCTCTGAACTCTCTCCAGTCGAGCAGAGTAATGAAAGTCACTCGGCAGCCTGTGGTTTCTGAACCTATTTAAGTTGACACACTTACCGAATTAGGGGATGTTTTTAACCACAGGTTGGGAACCTCAGAGCTAAGGAACGTGGGAAGGGTGTGTGGGATGACTTACAAGCCAGCCTCCTCCGTCTGTGTCCATGTCACAGTACACACTGATGCCTTTGTTGCTCTCCGTGTACACTGTGTACCAGCCACTCAGTGTGTGTCCTTGTTCTAGCAGCTCCTTACAGTTCTTAGCGCCTGCATTGATAGCACAACATACATTCAAATGTCATT